>OY735220.1:55381557-55411557 GCA_963457665.1 Thysanoteuthis rhombus
CGTTTTGAGGACAGTTCCTAGTGCGCCCACTATGACCGGTACTACCCTGGTTTTCATATTCCACATCTTCCTTAACTCTCTTGCTAGGTCCTGGTATTTTTGTGGTTTACTGTCTAATCTCTTTCATTGCACATGCAGCATTCGCTGTTTGTCTGTGTTTTGTGGATTTTTGTTTTTATGTAGTTTGTCCTTATGCTTTTGTTTTGGGCTGCCATGATGAGCGATTCCGTTTCTCTCTTAAGGTTTCCTTTTCGTAACCACGTCCATGATTTCTCTTCTGCTACATCTTGTATCCGTCTTTTAAACTCGCCGTACAGTTTTTTTTTCTTCCCATCTCTCTTTTCTTGTTTGCTGTACTGTTCTATTGTTTTCTACTTTATTGTTTGTTGCACTATCTCTCGCGCTCTTTATGATTTCTTCACTATTTGTTTGCACATACCTTTCTAGGACTACTTCAGCTCTCTGGACACAGTCTTCTATACCGATGAACCCCCTGACACCTTCTTTTCTCTTAACGTATAGTCTATCTGCATCATCTCTAGGGTGTAATGCTTTATGCATTGTCATAAATTTCCTAGTTCGCCTATCCATTGATTGGAGTTTTTCCTTTGTCTATGCTAGGAATGGTCCTGTATATCTAACTACTGACACAGCCCAGTTCATTCCTTTTATTAGATTTCTTCTGTTTAATTTGGTCTCTAATATTTTCCTTATCCTTCTAAGGTATTCTCTCTTTATTTTTTCCTTCATCTCTTCCCGTTTTATTGTGTCACATTCAAGGACGCCTAAGTTTTTGTATCGGTCTTGTGCGGTCAATGCCCTAATCTTGCTGTTGTCCGGGATTTCAATTCCTTCAGTCATTGTAAGCCTCCCTTTGTGAATTACCATGATTGCACATTTTTCTATCCCAAACTCCATTCTGATGTCCTCACTATATTCCTTTACTTCGTTGAACAGAGTCTCAAGCTCTCCCTTGTTTGTTTGCGAACAATTTTATATCGTCCATGTACAATAGGTGGTTGACCTTTCCTTTCGTTTTAAAGAAGTGGTACCCTTTGCTGTTCTTCAGGATTCTGTTGAGCGGTATCATTGTTAGAACGAATAATAATGGGGACTTCGAGTCTCCTTAGAAGATTCCCCTTTTTATCCCTACTTTGCTAGTTTGTCCCCGGCGGCTGTCAAGTCTACTTTCCAGTTTTTCATCGAATTTCCAATGAATTCAACCACCGGTTTGCTAATTTTGAACATTCTAAGGCATTCAAGTATCCAGCTATGTGGAATTATATCGTACGCTTTTTTGTAATCTATCCATCCCATTGTGATATTTTTTCTCCTTTGCCTCACTTCTCTTAAGATCATCTGGTCTATGTAGAGTAAATCATTTGCCCATTTTGGTTCCTATCCTACACCCTTTCTGTTCTTCTCGTAATAGTCCCCTTCTTTCCATTGACATGTATATTCTCTCTGCTATTTGCCCAGTCAGGATTTTCCACATAAGTGGTAGGCACGTGATTGGTCTATAGTTGCTTGCTATGTTCCCCTTTTCTTGGTCTTTTTGGATGAGGGCGGTTCTGCCTTTAGTCATCCACTCTGGTGCCTTGCCTTCGTTTAGACCACTTTGGAGTAGGTGGATGAGTGTGCCGTGTAAAGTGGTGAATTTCTTGAACCAATATCCATGGATCCCGTCGGGACCCGGTGCTTTCCAGTTGGCTATTTTCCTAAGAGCATGTTTCAATGTGGTTTAATTCAAAAATATTGGGTCTCCATTGTCTATATCTTCTAGTTCTTTTCTCATGTTTCCTAACCATTGCAGTGTTACGTTGTGTCTTTTTGGGTGCCCCCATATGCTATTCCAATAGTTCTTGGCCTCTGTGGCATCTGGTTTTTTGTTCTGCCTTCTTTCTCCGTTTAAATCTTGGTAAAACTTTTTGGAATGTGCAGTTTTGTATGTATTGGGCCGTTCTTAGTCTGTATCTTTTCAGTCTTGCCTCTTTGGCTAATCTCTTCTGATGTATCTCTTCGACTACAGTTGCGATGCGTTTTTGCGTTACCTTGTACTTGTTCCAAAGTCTTGCTCGTGATCTGTCCGTGTGTGGTGTATTTTTAAGCAGTACTTCATCTCTCTGTACTTGGGAGATCTGCTTTTGTAATCTTCTTTCCCAGTTTGGTTTCTGTTCCCTATTATTGCTCGGGGTCCTTTCTTGTGTTGTGAAGCTTTGTGCTACCATTTTCGCCCCAGCGTAAATTAAGTTGTTGAGTTCTAGGAGGGTGTTCGTTTCTATGTGCTATAAGAGGCAGTTGACCTGTTTGGTCACTTCTCCGACTTTCTTTCTGTCTTTGTCTCTTTGGGAAAGAAGTGTTGTTTTCTCTCCTTGCATGATCTCTTTCAAAGCTTGTATTTTGGTTTTCTCTTCTTCCGTTTGTGCCTCTTCGTCACCCTCTGATGCATGGTTTTCTGTGGGGGTCTCATGTGGAATTCTTCCAGTTTTGTCGTTGGTATTAGTTGTGCTGGGAGGTATTCTTCAGGTGTGTCACCTGAATCTCTCTCTATTTTATTGCAGATCTCTAGTAGTTCAGTCTCAGACAGCCATTTCTTCTTTTGGATTTGTTTTACTTGGTCAGCCAGGCGTTGGCTCGATACTTCCACAGCAGATTTTTCCCTCCATATTTGGAGCATACGCTCCCTATAAGATCGCACCGAAGGTTTGATTTTAAAGTAACAATACATAACTATTCTATTCTTCTCCCTTGACCATCTCTTTCTCTTGTTCTTTATAGCAGTCACTCGGTGAGGACTGCACCTTTCCTGGTTGCCATTAGTGGTATATGAGTTTAGGCCAACAGTAGCTGTATGACAACTGTGTCCCTCCTGAAGGCCATTAAGGGTACACGAGCTGGATTTTTGGCCAGCAGTCATAGGATGACGACCGGGTCCCTCTTGGTGGCTAACAAGGGAACACCTGCCGGTTACGACACACAAATCTTGAATCTGTGTCCCGTTTTTTGCGGTAAAATGGTTTGGTTGTACTGTCATGATTGGGGTTTTTGGTTCTTTAAGGTAGCACCAGACCTTGGTGGGTTGGTTAAGACCAATGTGATTCAGAAGTAATCTAAGAGCTCCACCGGCCTGTTTAGGTTCTTTTAAGGTAGCGCCAAACCTTGGTGGGTTAATTGAGACCAATGTGCTCAGTGATAACCTAAGAGCCCCACCAGCTCTTCCCACCCAGGGTATGACCTCTCAAGGACAAGCCATTCGGGTGTGCAGAGATATCTTTTTGGTGACATGACAATCACCTGATTGTCGACATAAAAAAAAACACCAAGTTTCGTCTGGGGGGGAGATCACATACATTCGAGATCAAATGTCTCCCTTAAATCTTTCGAGTCTTTACTTAGTATAAGTCTCTGTATCTGTTGTTTTTTCAAATGGTGGACGAAGCAGGACAGCTTTTTTGCCCTGCCAATTTATACACGAGGGTGTGGGGAAAGTTCATTCATACACGAGGGTGGCCACTCACATGAAAAGGAATTACTTTTCTATACTTCTATAAGACAATTCAATCTCGACGTGATGAGGAGAATTGTAAATTTGGTTTTAAATTTTGAATTTTAAATTTAATTCCATTTACTCACGTGCAGGTCCAAAAAACAACAGACTACTTTTTCAACTTAGCAGTTGTCATTTCATCAAAGGAGAAAATTTCTCAGAATTACAAAGAAAACCATCTCAGAAGTAAAAAATATCAAGAATAATCAATCTTAGAGCCCAAAGTAAAATATCATTGAAATATTCGAAAATAATCACAGAGTTCATCTCAAAGCTAAACATTAAGTATTATTATTATTATTATTATTATTATTATTATTATTATTATTATTATTATTTGCAATCTCACACCAGTTACCTGGTGATTACCGCTGGAGTTTGAGTGACAGCAAGTCTCCTCAAGTCTCTAGCATTTCTAGTTCACATAGGCCTTAGTAATACTGCGGTTTACAGTTTCATTCCGGTTGCCCAGTGGTTATTGGTGAAGGCTGAGTGACAATAAGTCTCCTCAGGTCTTCAGCCAACATCTCTTCTCTCTTTCGTCTATCATGCCAGTGCTGTAGTTTACGTTTCCGCTTCCATTCCCCCTTCTCCTTTAGGTCACAGTTAACAATTAGTGTTGCAGTCTTTATATTTCTAGCACTTTCCTCAGTATTATTGCCAATGCTACGCTCTGCTAAAGGGGACGTCAGGCGATTAAGAGTTTAGGATTACGTCTAATAATTCCAATTACAAGCATATTATGACTCACTCGGAAAATGATGCACATTATTCCATCTGATAAAATACAAACAAGTAAATAAATTGGATAACTATTTCATTTCTGTCATAATTGGCAAACTTGACCCACTTGTGTTGTGAGTTGAATTCTACTATATGAAACATTATAGTTATTTTGTTCTCGTAGTTAAATTAAATTGATGAGGCCTCCCGGTCAAGAGCAAGTTTGCATTGTAATTGAAAGTTGAAGTATCTCGTCTTCTTCAAGAGAAATCTGATCAAGTATGGAAGCCAGTGACAAAATCCCAAATTATATTGCTTGTGTTGGTTTAGTGATCCTCGCAAATCTCAAGTCTGGTCAGCTCTTCACCGAAGAGATGTCTCCATCCTATTCAATTAGTTGTAGTATACACAGGGAAATTTTTTCAAAGGGCGAGTTTTCCGAACTCTCCACTGTCTTGTAGGTCACTTCTGAATTCATCAAGTTTTATAATCGGGTCTGTGGTATTTGGACTGTTCAACGAGTACTTTTTTTTGCAAATGTACATTCAGCGCTGTTTACATCCAGATTGGCTAAGTTTTTGCTGATAACATTTAGGCGGTTTAATTTAAGTGTCATCTCTTTCTGTCGATACTATTGCAGTTTTTCATCTGGAAGTCGAAGCAGTTTTCTTTCGAATGGCAAAGAATGATAACCCATTGATGACCTTTCAAGGTTGTCTGTCTAGAAACTTTGTCAGAAGAGTTTATCATTTCCGGCGAACTTATATTTAAATAATGTCTGTTCCGTTTTTCTTCAGACAGATTTCAAATTTCTTCATCCTGTCCAATTGATTTCAGAACATAGCTTAACATCCTGGTTTTACTCCAAGAAATGAGTTGACATTTCCAAGTGACTAATTCCAAAATGCTAGTCTAACAGTGCTGTCAAAAAACGACGGTAGAATCTAAATAATCGTGGTATTTCACTGTGCTTAAAATAATGGAAAAATCACTTTTCTGTGAACTTTCTTGGTCACGTTCAACCGGAAAGAAACCAGTTTTTGTACACATTCGCAAAAAAGTTATTGAAATGATATATAATTAGCATTTGATAGTTATGTCCCTTGGTGGACATTATGATTAGAAAATATAAATATCACTTCGGTAATCTTTGGAATAACTATTTTGAATTTGCTTTTTCCAGTGGTTAAAAATGGCTAAATTTTTAAAACTATGACTAAGATTGGGTATTACGCTGCGCATACTCATAAAACATCTCCAAAAAGTATAAATATACAATGTATTGATAACATTTACAAATAACATATTCTCAAAATAAATGTTAAATTATATTACACTTTCTTATGATTATGAACTAACCATAGAAAGTACAAGCGGAATAATAGGTTATATCAAATAGAAATAATCTCCTGTCTTTACATGGTTACATGGTCACTCGCCTGAAACAATGTAAATGGAATGAAAAAGTTTGGGCTGTTGCAGGAATCGAATCTGTTACTAGTACAGTAGCTGTTTAAACGTAGTGACGCTCTTACCATTGAGCTGAGCGGACACTGGTAATGCAAAAGCCCAAATAACTATTTTCACATCGAATTCTCATCTCGTTTTTTCTTGGTCTGTTTTTTTTTTTTCGATACAACACTTATGTATCAAAGAGTGGATACATATGATCCGATAGAATGATCATAAATTGCATTTTATCATTTACAATTATATAGGTCGGATTCCTACAACAGCCCCATTTTCTTTGATTGTTTTTTTTATTACATTGTCTAGGGTGAGTGATATACTATCCGTGTAATGATGGGAGATCATTTCAAATGAGTTTTTATGTAATAAAAGGTAATTTATGATCATTCTGTTGAATAACATATCCATTTCTCGATATATATATATATATATATATTATATATATATATATATATATATATATATATATATATATATATATATATATATATTCATATGTGGGGTCGAAATGACGTATATTTTAAAGAGTAAAATTGTTTCGTTTATTACTGTGCCAATATCTGATACGTTGTGTAATAATAGTATTTATACAATTCCTTGGAGCGTATATAGTATTTCTAACGATATAATTACCGGGAAATGTAATCTAACTACTATGCACATTTCAAAATGTCTCTTCCCCTTGAATCCAGCTGCTTTTAGCTATTCAAAATGGTCATTTAAAAGAGAAAAATGTGTAATTCCATAGAATGCATTATTCCACCTCATACCAGTTCCCCAGTATCGAAGGATAATGGCAGTATTCAAATAAGTTTTCGATTGTATAGTACATAAGAATATGTTCCAATGTTTAACCAGAATCTAACTTGACTTTCTCTTTTTAAATAGATGAGTAAATGCGGGGGTCTACTCTATTATTATCGTTTGATAGTAGTCACCCTTGACAAATGTTATGGACATGAAATGCTCAGTTCCTCAAAAATAATTATAAAAAACCCATCCTCAAATCGTGACAAAGATTTTTTTCAAATTTAGAAATATTACATTATTTTAGTGTGTACGACAAACCAACTAGATACAAAATATCTTTTGACTCAAGTTGAAAAGATTGTATTAACAAGGGAAGTGTTTGTTTCTAATCACTGTCTTGATTGTGGAAGACATTGATGCTGCCAGGCTGTTGCATAGATCATTGTTGACTTATTGTTATCATATACTTGCAAATGATTTATGGTGTTGATTTCATTGTTGCTATCTTTCTGAACACATAATTCTATAGGTTCTTTATTGGATTGAGGTTCTGGGAGTTTGGTGGCCATTCAAAGATAACGAAATTATGATCCTGAATCCATCTTTTAACTGTTTAGCGGTATGGTACTGTGCATCATCCTGCTTAGAAAATGGCGTTGTTTTCTTATCTGGTCAATGATAATGTTCTCGAATGAATGAAAAATCTTATCGTTGAAAAGGATGAAAATTGGATTCATCGGATCACATCTTCTTTCACCAATCCTTAACAGTCCAATCCTTCGTTTCGTTTCATGATTTCATTCGCTTCAAAAAATTTTTCTTTATGGTTAATGTTTCTCCAAAATCCTACAAGGCTTCAGGACAAGATTTTTCCTCAGAATGCAAATGACTCAATCAGATGGGAATGTTCACTTGAAGATATTTTTTGAAAAAAAATAGCAATGTAGGGCTATCAATTACTTCCAAACTTCTGCATGACTCAGTAAATATACATTTCATAATAAATAAGAATATCTTTCGGGGAAAAATAATCAATCCGTTTATTTTTCTCCTTTTCATTATTTGGTCCTGGAATATTGACCTCAAAGGGGGAAATTTAGTTTGCACATCGTGTTATATATTAGACAGTATATGTTGTATGTAATATTTTACAAGTTAGCTGTTTTTTTAAGCACATAAACGTAGCTGAACTGAAATATTAAGTGTAAAAACTATTTGATTAGAATGAACTATTTTAAACGGTCATGTGTCAGGTTTGACATGTGTGTTTTGATAACAGTCGAAGCTGAGATTGCCAAACATCGAATCAAAATAATTAACTATAGCAAACCAGGATGATTTGGTGAGGAATTGCCTTTTGTCAGGTGTCAAGCAAAGGTGAAATTCCCAGACCGAAATGCTTGGTAAGATATGATTTAACTATTAAAAGCTAAACTGTTGATATTGGAAATTCAATTACAAAGAAATAGGCTGATCAACGAAATAGCACTGACGACATCAGAATGATGCAAAGCTCTGACTGCATGACATGGAGAGATGATGACATATAAATACTCCAAAATATTTTAACAATAAGAAGGAATAGTCGGGGGGGCGAGGTCAAAAGAGATTACCCGGACGCCTTGTTAAAAGCTCCGGCGATACCACCATAGTAAATTAGTAAATCTAGCTGGTTCCAGTTTTTTTAAAACAGTGTAAAAACATGAAATTGAGATTTTTCGACAAATGAAATGTAATCAACAGTAGCAAATGTAACTTTCAGACCAGTATGTTGTTTGACAGATTATAGCTACGGAGAAATTTGATTTGACAGATATAAATAACTATAGTCGTAACTAGACACTATTTGAAATGATCGATATTCCCCAGAGTTACCACTGAATAAAGTCAAATAAATACAAACGTAATATCATACGAACCCAGTTGACATTCATGCCCGTTGACTTTCAAACATTTCCGAATTAGCCAAATTTGGAGCTGAAATTGGAAGAAAAAGTTGTTTTGTTTTTTCTATACACTACGCATACTTATCAAGTCTCCAGAAAACCACACAAAAAATTCTGAGAAATCGAATTGAAATTCCACAACAGCAGATATTTTCAAAAAACAAACAAACAGTCAACAATCTTTCTTAATCTGGATGGTTTTTAGATTAGATTCAACTTCCTATTTCCAATAGATTAATACCAGTATATAATGGAATACCAACATTCACATTTTTGGCCATAACTCCTCCAGCAAAATAGATACAATCTGACAGAATGCAACGATGGAAAACAGACAATACTTTGTTTCCACCGATATATCATGATTTTAGTATCAATATTCGGTTATATATATATATATATATATATATATATATATATATATATATATATATATATATATATATATACTGGGGAGAAAATTTTACCGACATGACTGAAATAACAATCATTTTTTGTCTATAACGTCTTTTGCTCAACGGGTACTAAATAACAAGACAACCCATTTGAAAGTTGAAAAAATATATCACGTCACCCATATAAAAATAGTCTTTTCCGTCCCTACACAACTCAGATGGAATGGGCAGCCATCTTGTAGAATGGCTGTCATCTTGGATTTTGAACGAGGGAACTTTTAGTATTGCGTTGTTCAGACTCCGTAAAAATATATACAAGTTCAGGTAAGGATAATTTTTTTTCTCCCAATCTCTAGCTTGGACTACGGTAGCAAACGACCAGAATGAAGAAAGCAAACAAGACCCGATGCCGGAGAAAGCAACCAACGTCAGATCCGATACGCGTTCCAAATAGCAACGAGGATTAGGAAAGCAACAAAGCTCATCCTAACCCCAGATTCTAACTATCAACACAGATATAAAGTAAGAGTATAGCCTGTCTCAACAGTGCCCATTACAAAGGTGCATGTTTGGAAGGAGCAAGACTCAATGATATGTGGAGTAGCTTGCCATGATTTTCATGTAATATAATTTTTCTCTCTGTCGTTCGGAACTCCATCTCTGAAGTGTCTCCATTATTGCTTTTCAGAGTTGCAAATTTAAACATTTCATGTCTGAATTTGCATAATTCTGAATCTATGGAGAAAAGTCTATAAACTCTAATTTTTCTCAATCCTCATCAGATCTCTCGAGGACTACTCAACACTGCACTAGTTTGCGTCTTGCCTAATATATGTGTCGAATGTCAACTTCGTACAATAGTCAATATGAAGAGATTACACAAGCACAACGATTGAGAGTTGTTTAATAGTAATCATACATACTTTCATTGTTGTCTGTTTATTGATTATTTTTCTTCACTTTACTTTATTAGAGAGTGTCAATCAGAACTACCACTAAAACAATCAACAAAGGTTTCCTCAATTTTCAGGCTGGTCTGGCTGGCTGACTGACTGACTGTGTATGTATTCGATGTTGCTGAAAATCTAAACTTCCTCTCATTATGTTTGAAACAGTGTCCTCGTTAGTTTCTATTCAAGATCAAACACCTACATAGTTTTAATGATAAGGGGTCAATTTGTCATGTAAGTTTATGCTAATTTGATATTTTAGTTCGTTGCATGCAGCATCCAGTCATTCAGACTTTTTCTTGTGATCACTTTTCAAATAAAAATGAAGTATCATTCATTTATCTAGCATTTCTTCCAATTTTGCTAATTGATCGCCCCCGAAAATGTACGCTGCCAAGAGACATTACTCGCTTAACGAATTCTATGAATGAGAAACCAGACCTGTTTTTCTGTTTTCATTGCTCTTTTAAGCTCACCTCTGTTACCTTTATCTATTTTTTTATTTTCTTTTTCGAAACCATCAACAAAAACTGTTATCAAAACTGTAAAAATACTGTTTTTTCGGTTTCTGGCCGACTGACTGGCTGGGAGCTAAAGGGCTGAAATAGTCAAAATTCCTTCAGTACTATGACTAATTAAATAAGGGAGGCTGTTGACATCCCTTCAGACACACACTTAAAGAAAGATTTTTGTAGGGGTTCTTTTGAAAATTCAGACTTTTTAGTGACCCAACAAAAAGTGTGAGAAGTAACTCATTCATTGATCCCACTTATTTTCCTACTTTTTGATTAATCCTCCCTAACACGTTATGCTGTCATGCATTGATTTCTGCAAAGTTACTACCCAGACATGGGTTTTCTTTTCCTTCACTTTCTTCCTCTCATTGTTTCTCTGTTTTGTTTTGTTTTTGTTTTGTTTTTTTTTGTATTATTGTTAGTTCACTTTAAGGTTTTTTAATTCTTTCTTTGCCTTTCCTCACAGAGCATTTCTACTTCCATTTTATGGCAGTTTTTAGTTTTCTATTTCCTCGATACCATGATCAATTAATTCCATGCCTTTCTCACTCTTACATTTGATCAGTTTTATCAACCCTTATTCAGTCCGTCCACTTTGTCAGCCCCTAGAAATGAACAACCAGCTGGATAGTTTTAGGTACTTTCAATTATTAGATGCATGTCCAGTTATTTCTGAGAGGGTTAATGTAGTATGGTGCTATTCTTTAGATCCCATGATTTCATTATTATAACCCTGCTTTGAAAAAAAGGAATAAACAGGCCTGAATTGATAGCCGTTAATATATGTTCTCTATCTTGAATTTGACAAGCATGTTTCAATATGATTAGGCTTTGCCAAAGAATGAATTGGCGTTTTATGTTAGATATTTATATATTCAGTGAGAATGCAGTAAACATGAATGTCTTATTCAATTTTGGAGAAGTGATTTAAATTTCTCCTTCAAATGATTGATATTCAATTGTCTCGAAACCGAATGAATGATTCATTGCACAAACGATCTTTTTGGCCCCGTTAAAATAATATCATTCATTATTTTACTAAAATTATTTTGATATTTATGGCTAAACTACATTGTATCCATTTAGTATATTAAGGGTGGTATTGAAATTCATGATGTTTTGGGATTCCATTCACCTTTTCAATTATTCTAATCACTCAAACTCTTTCAAAACATTATTCAAGGTTAAAATTGAACATCGATAAAAGATAGTCCGATTCGAGTTTTCTATCAGTTATATAATTTCTAATCAATCTTTATTTGGCTTTGTATCAGGCGGGTTCATGCCTTTGTTGAAACATTCCTAGCTGTTGCATTTGCATGTATCTGAACACAAAAAAAGTCCAGCAGCATCCATATCTTCTCATAGACAATTGACAATCGTTTCTGCATCCTCATTGTGCAAAATCAAAGAGAGCTTCTTGAACAGTAAAGTTTTGCCCAAACTTGTCCCCTTTTCATTTGTAGTTAATTTGGGAATATTTCCGAATATTGATCTGTTGTATGGGTTTAAAATAAGCTAAGCTCTCCGTGGGTTATGTTCAAATGAATTCATCGTTGAGGGAGGGGAGAATCGCTTTTCAAGGATGGGGGACTTTTCGCCAAATAGCTTATATTGTACTTCAGGGCTATACCTTGCTGATATACATTATAGAAACAAAATCCACATAAGCACCTTCGGTTTATTGACTTAGAACGGATTCACTTCTACGAATACCCTGAAAGCCATCTACCAGCTCCTACTATAAAGTTGTTACCGCTCTTTAACCATTCCAATGAATGATGAGGTTGAATTATAGCCACTGGAAGCGTGTATTAAGGACAGAATCATGGCCGTGTTTCCTCTTGTGAGTTCCACTTTGTTATGTGTAGGAATGTATTATCTTTTTTTGTCCAACGCAAATATGAAATTAAACCATTCTAAATATAAGTATACTGGGAACATTGCTGCAACATCGGAGCCATCACTTCACGGTACTATTCAATCGTCTCCCCATTGTTTCTTGCCGTGTGAAATATGCAAAGACATCAAATAATCCCTAACTCGAGGTCAGTTTGAAATCTTTCGAATTCGTAATGATTTCCATGAACGACTTTTATGGCTTTATTCATGTTGTGAAACCCAGCAAAAAAGTAAGCCTAAAATCTCTCTGGAAGCATATTTTCATTCTTTATAACCCAGTCAGATAAAAGGAAAATGGCTGGTTGCTTTTTGGGGATTCGGAGTCCTAATGCATTGCTTTGTTGAGTGAGTAACAACAGTATTTTTTCTGAATTTAAACATTCTTTCCGCTTGCTCTCCAACCAGATTTGACCGATTCTTTATTTGTATAGTTACTTGATATTTATCAATTGCCTCTGTAGATTCAGCTGTCTCAGTTGGTATGAACAAAAGTGTAAAAAAATTCATCCACAAAAAGACCTTCCGCATCGTCCATGCAAATATCTGTTGGATATAGAGGCTGATATTTCAATCCCGTACAGCATTTAATAAGAGAATGTATCATCAAAGCTGCATAAAGGGGAAGTTATATCGTGGGTGACATTATAACGTCATCAGTATTTATTTTTATGTTCGCTTGAGATTGTGCATTAGCTAGCATGTCTTTCATTTCAGCAGCCTTGTCGATGATATTTTAAGCCTGGATATATTTTGACCTATTGATATCTGATTTGTTTGATACAATATGTATTTTGTAAAGCATCATTACAACGTGACTATTTTAAGCTTTAATCGCTGCATAGTACATTTCATTGCCTTTATAGATATGTATTTCAGGAGAAAAAGTTTCAAAACGGAACATCATAGTGTCCACTGCCTTAGCTTTGTCTAATTTGAGCTGAATATTATCTGAAATTCTTCAAAAGCTGTATTGAGAGGGTTGAGTGATTGACTAGTCTGAACGTTTATTTTCTTGAACTATATATATATGTACATACAACAGCAAGTTTTTTGATACCTTGCCCATAACGATATAAGTATATTGAAGCCACCACGGACTTTAATTTCCATTTATCTATTGTTTTTTTATTTTGTTTTGTTTTTTGTCGGGGGAAGATCAACCTGCACTTGGAGATTTTCACCAGATTCAAAAGTTACCATCCCGTAAAGCATCTCGTATCTCTTGTAAAACCTTCAGCAGCAAAACGAATCAGATATTTCTTCAAAGCTGAACATTTCCTCAGTTGCTCTACTAGGAAAAAGTAACTCGAATATCATCTTCATTACTATGTATTTGCAGACTTAAAATGATTATACTTAATATGACGGATGAGAAGCGATTTTTCAGTCAGATATTCATCAGTAGAGGTAGGCAAAATTCAAGTCGGCTCAAATCATTACTTCTTATTAACGTGTCAAGGCATTAAACATTGTCTGCAATACAGTTGATCATTTTTCAGTTTGAATGCCTTCATAAACGACTTTGGGCTGTTTGGCGACCTTCACTCATTTTCCTTTAGGCAATTGTTACATGTTCCAAAATTTAGATCTAATTTTTGTCTTTTTTGTTCACATGCAAACTTGATAAGACTAAATGACACTCCATCAATTGAAACAACCTATATTTAAAGAGAAGGCATGTAATGTAATTACGGTTAGGGGAAAGTATACAAAGCAAGAACATTTCTCTAAAAATCAACAACAGAAATAATCAAATCGTCAAAGGAGCAAATTAATTATTTAAATGGTATAAAACTGGTTTTAAAATGGAACATATTCAAGGAAACAAACGTTTAGCAAATATTCGATCAAAAATACTGTGAAATGAAATACGAAGCACATTCAATTTAAAATTTCTAACATCCACGCGTCTTTGGAAATGTTAAACATAATGCACTGCAATCTACGAAAACTGTATCACTTTTGACATATACATCCACCTGGAGATATTCAATCTTGGAAAATGAAACTCTTCTTGTTGATGGGTCATCGTAACTCAAAATTCAGCATTTTTTTTTTCTTTCAGATTGACGGGTTGGCTATCTTTATTTTCCTGAGGATAATTCCCCCTTTAGTAACATTTTCCCTCCTCCATCTCATGGGTTTAACACTTAATCTCCATCAACAATTCCTTAAAACAATACTAAATGAAAATGAGACAACTTTTACACGGAAACATTATTAAAAACTGTTAACCAAAACTGTCAACAAAATTGTCAATTCGAATATTCCCCCCTTTATCGTATCTAGAAAAAAAATGTTTTTCATAATTTTTTATTCCTTCTCTCCAATACAACTTTATGTTAAATAGGTTGCTCATTTCGTGTCTAACTGCATTCATGCTTAGTATTTTGAAGATTCAGCCTTTTTAGTGATAGCTTCCCAGCGTAAGGCGGGAGAAATAACTTATCAATTGATCATCCTAACATTATATGCAACCAAAGACGTTTATCACGTGACGGTTTATAGTGATTGACTAACCAAATCTCTCGTAAAAGGCTTTGGGGCTTCAAATTTAGGATTAGGCTGAAGTGTAAAGTGTTAATATATTATCAAGAATGAAGAATATTGTTGTCAAAAATTGATTTGTACACGTCAATCCTGTATTTGTTCGTCCCTAAAGGTAATAAAATTGATTCACACGGAGCTAACTGAAACAGTGATATCATTAACGTTCGAGGTAAGATTTTTGTGCCTGCCTGCACACACACGTTTTGCAACCAGCACACAAAGGGAATTAAATTGCACACAAAACATTTTATATTTTGTTGATAGCTTACAGAGTTTTCATTGAAAGACTATTGGTTCCAACTTGTCGAA
Organism: Thysanoteuthis rhombus; assembly: GCA_963457665.1. Taxonomy (NCBI): domain Eukaryota; kingdom Metazoa; phylum Mollusca; class Cephalopoda; order Oegopsida; family Thysanoteuthidae; genus Thysanoteuthis; species Thysanoteuthis major. The sequence continues at coordinate 55,396,615 of OY735220.1, forward strand.
TTCGATAGGGTGTGAATATTTCCGTCACAAAATTGCATAAGGTAGATTGTATTTACAGAAGTTGCCTCCGGGGACATTCTAATAATTTTCTCGAATACACAAAAATTTTCCATAAGGAGGAATATCATTGTGAGGTTTCAATAAAGAGTTGGCTTGAACATCACCAAATTACTTTTACTATTATTTGGAGTTCCTCTCAAACAGAAGGAAACTTAATCAGAAGAGAGATCAACTGAACAAGTCACAATATATCTAATCCCGATCAGAAGAAGAAGAAGAAGAAGAAGAAGAAGAAGAAGAAGAAGAAGAAGAAGAAGAAGAAGAAAAAGAGGGGGGGAATGAAAATACTAACGTGTAGCAAGAGAACTGAAGAAGATGCCGAACATGAAAGTCCAGGTAGTATCAGTAATATTCGCACTAGGAACTGTCCGAAAGACACTGAGGGCGAAACTGGTGGAGATCGGGATAAAAGGAAGGATTGAGACTGTACAGACCACAGCACTGCCAAGAACTAAAAGGATCTTGAGGAAAGTGCTAGAAATATAATGACTGCAACACTAATTTTTGCCTAAAAGAGGAATGAAAATGAAAGTGGAGATGTGACCTAAGGCACTGTCGTGATAGGCAAGGGAGAAAAGAGATATTGGCTGATGACCTGAGGAGACTTATTGTCACTCAGCCTTCAGCAATGACCATCGGGCAACAGGTGTGATACAATAAACCATAGTATTGCTGTTGTCTGAGAGAATGTGGAGAGGATAGCTGTAGTCTTGAGGAGACTTGCTTTCACTCAACCTCAAGTGGTAACCACCGGGCAACTGGTGTGAGATTTCAAATAATAGTAATAAAAAAAATGAACAAAAATAAGGGAAAAAAAGAATGACAGGAATAGGGGAGAAAAGGGAGAAAAAAAGAGGGTGATGAGAAGAAGGAAGAACAAGCGGAATAAATTCCAAAGAAGAATAAGAAGGGAAAAAAGAAGAAGGAAAGAAAAAGAAGAAAAGAGAAAAACAAAGACGAGAGGGGAATGAAAATAATTACAAGAAAAGAAAAAGGAGGAAGAAAACGAAGAAGAATGAGAAGAGAATAAGATGAAAATGAAGACGGAAAAGGAGAGAGGAGACTAAGAAACGAAAGAAAAAGAAGAAACAAAACGGAGAAAAAAGAGAGAAAGAAAACAATATCAAGAGGAAATGTAAAATAAGAAATATAACCAGAGAGTGAGTTGAGAAAATATGATTTCAGTTGGGAAATTGCAATTGTAATAGATAACACTTTTTTACTAAAAACAAATCTGAAAGTATGAAGCAGACGTTCGGGGAAGTGACTAATAATAATCGTTAAGAATTATTCCCCGAATCTTAACAGATAGCATTGCGTTTCATAGATTCTATTCATTCATGGCGTTCGTCCTAAGTTATTTTTTCTACTCTACAATCTGTATTTAAAATTAGTTTTGCATTTTATTTGTTACTCTGAGCGTTTGATATCTTATGAAGAAAAGTACTTTCAGTTTCCATCAAATCTTATAAAAATAGATATGGACCTCCCTGCAGTTGTCTTCAGAAAGCTCAGATTAATATTACGTAGACTTTATTCACGCCTTCAGTTGTGACCTGTTCATCAGAGTGGGATAATTGATAAGGCTTCACTCTGCTCTCCAATTTCAGCGTTGTTGCAATTTAAGCTTGTAGCAGAAAGAGTATTCATAAGAATCGTACACTTGGAGCCAAGTTTTTGACATTTTGTTAGATATGGATGTAACATTTTCAAAAATCATCACAAACCATTCGGTGTTAACCGGTGAAGGCCTGTTGGCTCAAGAGTCAATATAATCACCAACGTCGACCTCGTCTCTACAATTGGCAGTCCTAGATCATTGTACAATAACACTAATTATATGTAATATTTCATTTTTGATTGACGCTTTCTGACAATTACTGTATTGGAAAGTTATCGTCCATAGGACCAGTATCACATGTAGGAACTCAGGATTTGCGAAAAAACTATGACTTTTCAGATTACAGAGCTATTGAAATTGAACAGGATACTGAATAGAAATCTGGAGTATTGAAGAGACTTGATTCCAAGTTGAAACCACCGGTTGCTACTCGTGTGAAAACATTTATAATGATAATATACCCATGTAAAAACCATATATTTAGATTAATATCTTTAACTTACAATTATATGGTTGTATGTCGTGTCCAAATCCAGTTATGACCTCAAGGTAATAATGGGTTGGTCCATGTGAAATAAACAACTGATAGGAACGTTTACAAGGTTGTAATACAATAAACAATAATAATGAAGACCAAATATTTTCAGACAAAAATGCAACGCTTCTCAACATAGAGATCCTATCTAATTTTATACCGTCTTTCAAAACAATTAAGATAATCTTATTTTCTCCCCCAAATTAGATTATCTGTGATTGTATTAGACTAAATAGCATCGACATTATTATTTAGAAAGTGTAGAAAGAGATCAGTCGATGACAACGATAACCGCCGATCAGCGGTGTTGAAAAATGTCATCCACCAGCCAAAGTATTCCATCAGTCAATATAGTCTCTTCAGTTTTCAAGTGGTTCTAACTGACTTGCTTCCTATGTATTCGTCACGTGTGTAAGAAACACCAACAGAGCTAGAGTTCAGCACACGTACACTTTATTCCGTCAAAAAAAAAATCTTTTTTTTCTCGTTTTTTTTTTCTTTAACCCCTGCAATACAATTTTTAGTAGGGTTCAATTTACAGTGTAAGTGTATGCTAGATCGGTTATGTTCTTCATATCTAGTAGCATTCATGCTTATCATTCTTGAAAATTTGGGCTAAGGAATGAAAGGTCAAGTATGTAAAATTACAGAAAAAACGCCACAAAGAATATAGATCTATATACACGCAAACAAAAAGTGCTGAACACCTTCTAATTCCTTCATTCAAAAATATCTATATATACTCACACACACACAGTAACTGACCACTTGATAACTCAAAAATTATAACTCTGGAAAGCCTGTATAACCTTTGCTGACCCTTACCTGTGCTACTTTTCCCGAATATGTGGTTCCATTTTTCGTTTGGTGTTTTTTTTTTCTGTTGGGGCTTACGCTTGTTGTTACTTGAAATTAACAAACTTTATTATATTGTACCAAATAGCTGTTTTAATAAACCAGGAAGGCAAAACATGATAGTTAATTTTCTTTTAATAATTACCTGTACCACATGAAAGAAGTAAGAATCCGTGATTATCCAGAAAACAAAACTGAAGTCGGCAAGAATACCAAGAAAATATCTAGAATATTGAAGAGACTTGATATCCAGAACAAACTGTTGCTCCCCATTCTTTTAGTTAGGAATTAAATACGAAACTTTTATTTAAGATAAATATCAAAAACGTCACTTCTGACGACAACCCCTATAAAAACCCTGGACGCACATGGCTCATTGGCGTCAGAATCCCTAACCATTTTTCCTCCGTGACCTATCTCTGAACTAACTTCGCCCATTTCACTTCCCCGATATCGAGCGTTAGACATATGCACAGCTACACAGCTACACCACTGCGTCTTCACCACGTGCTACAAACATGTATCACCTCTCACTCTCATGAACCGAATGGCAAAGCTGTTTACTAGACGACGGTCACGATAATCCTCCGTAAACTTCTTCACTTTGGAAACATGCATGGATAAAACTCCATGCTCTCTGTCTTTCATGGTCTGTTCGTCGAGAATTTAACAGCGTCAATAGACCCCCAAGTATACTCAATTACTTGGCAGTAAGGCTTGCGCACTGAACCAAGATTCCACAAACCATCTTGGAGGGATCCAATCAATGCGGAATCCAAACTGTTCAGACAACTTCCGACACCGACACCAGACCGATCAAGACAAGAAAGCTCCTGCCTTTCGCTATCTCTTCTCGTAACATTACTTCTCACAATTGATCGTATTTATGTTATCCTCACATGTACGTACTTCATTCTTCATTCGTGTATTAAACGTACGTCTCTTTTGTCAGGCCAAAATACTTGTTAGTGCTCTTTCAACATTGTTTCATTAATGTGCATCCAACTTCATACTTGGGGCGCATTCCGTTCTCTTCCTAACATCTCCCTTCTCCTTCCACATCGATAGGGCTGCACGCACTTCCCAGTCCAACCACGTGGAGACCAATTATCCTCGTCTCTCGATATCATCATGCTCTTCATTCAAAACAAAGAAGACCTCCCATAAAACCATCAGTTTATACTGGCGTGAAAACAATTCAAAATAATTCATCCGTATGAAAAAACATGAATGCAAATTAGTATCTTCAACTGTATTACAGTATGTTTTTTTATGTCTTGTCAGATTCCTGTCATAACCACAAATGTATACTGGACTAAAATGCGACATGTTCAATTGAGACATTAAATTCAAATTCAGATCCTTGAATTGTTTGGAATAAATTACTGAATGAAATAATATGGTGATCCATACATGAATAATAGGTATGAGCTGATATTGACAAGATTAAAAACCAAATATTTTTAGAGAAAAAACATTTTTAATGCGAAGCTTACCCAGATGAAGATCCTATCTGATAGACCAATCTTTCCAAAACAAAATACAGTCATTCTGTCCTCCAAATTGGATAAGTCATTGTTCTATTGGATTAAATAGCAGTGACTCTATCATTTAGGATGTGCGAAAAGTACTCATTCGAAGAAATTGGTTCAAATTGCTATTTTGATAAAGACAGAGCATGTCAGTTGAATAGATCTAATTTAAATACCAATATTTCTTTGGTATCATCCTTATACATATTGTTGAATGCATCGTATCTGCATGCATACACACACACACACACACATACATACATATATATATATATATATATATATATATATATATTTATATATATATATATATATATATACATATATATTTTTATATATATACGTATATATTCTAAAAAGCTACACAGCTTCCAACACTTCGAACATTAAGAACGTTTTTTCAAAGGGTTCTTTTGATCACTTCAGGTACTTATTTCCAAATATCTGTTAATCTGATTAATGTAATTTTTGTCAGTATGTTTTTATGTTTTACATCGAATTAGATATGATGGTAGCATATGTAATTCCGTCCCCGTTCGGATAATCAGTTGTTCACGATTTATTTGTTTCAAGGATTCAAAAACAAAGCAGCTATATTAACTTGGCATCCCAGCTGTGTTGATCAAGCAGCTATGATTTTGATCTAAAGTTTATGTAATACTACGTGTACTTTGCAGTACTATAAGGTGTTATCATAATGTATTATATAATGTATTATACATACTACACATTATCTACTCTTTTAGAAATGCAGGGCTTACTCACGTAGCTCAGAGGGATCAATAGGTATAGCAACCGACTAGTTGTTCGAGTGACTTTACTGATATATATATATATATATATATATATATATATACATATATATATATATATATATATATATATATATATATATATATATATATATAGAAAGGGTGCGTCCTTATTGGTGAGTTCTTTTTGTGGTATGAGTCTGCTTCTACAACAAGAGATTTTCTGAATATATGATGCAAAGGGGGAAATGATTTGATTTCTTTTAATTCCCTTTGCCAAGTTCAAAATACCTGACACTAATGGCTAAACGCTATTGCGATTGGATACAATAATCGCCAACATCATAGATGCTTACCAAATTCATTGCATTGATACTCTGGTTAGAGTATCATCATCAGTTGCCTCATTATCATCATCATTATCATCATCATCAGGATCATCATCATCATTATTTCATGTGCGTCGTTTGATGAAGTTCTTTCCTAAGATTCACCTGTGTTCTCCATCAAGAGCATACAATCTCTGAGGACCCACGTATTGAATTCTCTTGCAGTCTTGCTATATGATCTATTGAGTGCCTCTCGAGCTGGATTTTATGATATTCCCTACTATTGTGGAGGTGTCACCGAATAGTTTGCAGGTCGAAACAATAAACCAGTCTTAGAATCCTAGACTGTCCGTCAGAGAAAAATAACGAAAATCTGTCTGGGAATTTTTTTGAAGCAAAATATGATTGTATGGTGTTCTAGGGCAGGTGCTCTATCACTTGAAAAGTTCAATATCAACGTCGAAATTGTGTAGCAAGATCTTTTTGTTCCATTTGGTTGGTGCAGTCTCATATTCACTTTCAAGGTCAAGGTACACGTAGTATTTAGAAGATAATCTCTGCTATATTCGAATTAGAATTACCTCCCAAAATGATCGTGGAGATTTTTAAATTTTACTTCCAATCACCAATAATGTCTGCAAATTTATCCCAATAGACGCGTTTTTTTTAGTAAGAATCAGCGTGAAAATAAACATCAAATTGTAATCATATGGTGAAGGCCTTTTACTACGAGGGCAGTCAAACTTGTTCAGCACCTCGTGCGTGGTCACTGCATGTCCTTCCCGTCATGATAAACGAAAAAAGCTAAGCTGGATATACTCACTAATTTCGATGGCAAGAATTTCTCGAATCATTATTCAGGAACAAATTTTGTTGGATAGAGCAGCTTTTGCGTCATATACTTGATTCAACAGAAGAGTTTATCATCGAATTAAAACGTATCGAAATTTTGGATTCAAATTTTCAAATCGATTTTTTAAATATTTTGACACTGTGACTTTGCTTAAATTTTATACGAAATTGAACATTGCTGTTTTTACTGACTGCAGCTGATTTAACAGCAGCATTTAACACAGCTGTTCCCCAGCCATTTTCAAAGCACTTTGTTCTGTACACAGAGAAATAAGTCAGATGGTGCTTTGCCCGCTATAAATACATTGGATTGTAAATTTGCTGTAGAATTGATTTTAGGTCTACCAAAGAAAAGTAAGACACCAGATAAGACAACACATTCAGAATTGGATATTTCTTATTATAGAATGCGTCAAGGCCCACGATGTTGGGAACCAGGTGACCCATCCCCCATCCATTTCTTTTGGAACTGACTTTTTTTTTTTGTGAGATCTTTATATATTACTCTCAGTCTTTATCTAAAAACCCTATCCAAATTATCGGAACGAATTGTTGACAAAGATAACAAACCAAATTCAATGACAAAATAACAAAAAAAACACTTGTCAGAAAAAAGAAGACCAAATATTTTTACTTCTGCATGATTGAGACACTGACATCGGGAATAAAGAGCAACTAAATTCATGTATTTGCTCACCTACCCAGTCCCTTTTAAGTCCAAATTTTTTTGTTTGTTCGTTTTTTCTACGGACTGACACGATAGTTTCTGCAATGAAATATTTGCTAATTCAAATGCAGTAATCTTTGTCCTACTGCAAGAAGCAAATATATTATGGTGCAAGCAACATGCTGGGAAAATTCAGGTGTTACTCCCCAAATTTCGACTTGGTTAACCATTGTCAGGGGTGTTTCTTAAGTGAAAGACATTAAACCAGAATGTAAAAGCTTTCGTGATACAATGGGAACTGCAGGTGAAATATGCTTTTTCATGTCCTCTCCAAAACGAGAAAAATGGTTGGTTCCATCTGAAGAAAACATCGTGGATATAAATGCTGAGGAATATGCACACAACGAGGCATGTTCTCATGACAAGCTTTGTGTAAAACGTTTGCACTGCGTGTTTTCAGAAAATACTTGTCAATTACAACCAGCTGTTGAATAAGAGAGGGATTCATCTTCGTATAAAATTGACAGTGGATGTTTAGGCAAGAATCATGGGATGCAATTTACAAATGCAAAATCTTTAGTTTGGTTTTCAAAAAAAACCTAAAAACATCGAAATCGAAACAAATTTTTTTCACTGCCGGACTTACATAAAAAAACAGTATTTTCTGCTTATTTTCTCGTAAATGCTTCGACTTTGTTCCTTATCAAACCTTTGTAAACGCATTCATATGTATTCATTTCTTTCACTAATACATTTCGATGCTGGCATCTCCCTTTTTCTATCTCAATTCAGAAACGTTTTTATGAGTTGAGTCTGAACGTGAAAGGATCCTAGGAAGCAATAAAGATAATTTTGAAATAATTTCTAAACTTTTTTCACACGATACAAAAAAAGTTTCCTTTGTACACAATCTAATTAATGGGAGACATTAGGAAAACCCTAACATCACTGTCCTTACATTACTGGTACCTATCCCGATATATCTTATTATATCTGAGGAAATATTCCAGATTCTAGAAGTATTCTGGTCCCAAGCATTTCAAATAAAAGGGGTTCGCCCCGTACTATATTTAACAATCCTGGTTACTTAAAGTATCACAAATTTTTTTTTCTGAGGAAAGCATCTTTTTGAATTTCCCATTCTACTCTAAATAATATCGAATAGGGGTAGGTCGATATTGGAACTGTGCCCTTGAACAGATCTGCATAGTTGGGACTTGATATAATAAAAGCTGACACAAAGTATTTTATTCCCAGCTTTTACCATCATTTGAGGAAACTACTTTAAAGTTGTCGGAACGCAGGAATAGAGAGGGGCACACAGTGAAGTAAGAAGAACCAAAAATATTTTTTCGCTCTGTTGGCTTTTCTTTTGAAATTGAATATACCAAATACAAATAGACTTCCATTTTTCCATCCATGACTTATTTCTGTATATTTGGGGGTAAACTATTTTGTTTCTGTTTTATTTTGCACAAACACATACAAACACGCATACACAAACGCACACACATACACACATACACACACACACACACTCACACACACACATATATATATATATATATATATATATATATATATTATAGAAAGGATGATTTTCAAACAGTTTTCTAACAAATTCCTTCTCGATCGTTAAAATGCTGCAGCGGATTTTGTTATTCGTCCTTCTCTCTTCTCTCTTTATGGTTATGAACTTTTTATATTGAAAAATGTTCTGGAAAGTTCCTTTCAAAATAAATCCCAGAATTAAGATGAGAACATAATTTTCAATCATCAATTTGTAGTTTACAAAATCACGCTTACAAAATGGATGTCATGATTTTTCTGTAAGATAAAATTATTAAAAAGAACATAAACATGGGAGATGATTTTAATAATACTGAATAATAAAAACAGCCTTATGCATTGATTGTCTTTCTCTCTTCTGTTTAATTGGTATTCTTGTCGTTTCTTTTTTTTCGTTTTTTTTTTTTTTTTTCATAGTCTTTGATTTTTAAGTAACGCTACGAATCACAGAAATTCGCCTTAATTTAAATTTTCGGTCTATTTTATATGATTTCCAACAAAAATAGAACTAAATAGAATGAAAATCAGAAATGGATTCATACAGTGAAAAAATCGGATTTATTTGGTGAATACGTCATATTCATACAGTGAATACATTAGATTCCTATGGAAAATGCATCGGATTTATGTAGTAGATACATTGGAAATGTATAGTGAATGCTTCAGATTTATATAGTGAATACATTGGACTTAAATAGAATCTTACATATTTATCTACATCTATCAAAGCCTCCCTCAAATAAAATCCTAATTTTCTCTTAATTTATTGAATGGAAGGATTTCCCGACTAAATATCGGCAATAATGAAGAGTTTTATGTATTTTGGCATAGAATTTCCGAATATGTTCCCTCAAATATTAGTAAAGGCTAAGATTCTGAGAATCCGTTCTCATAATGTTAATTCCAAAATATCGAGGACTGTTGATTTTTTTTTCTTTTTCTGTGAAAAACAACTTGCCCTACGAGTTTTCTAGTTTTGTTCGATGTGTAAGATCTTTTATTTAATTTTTTGATTGTTGTTTTGGCAATATTCCCACCGTTATGTTTTAAGTTTCTGGGTTTTAAAATCATTTTAGATATTATACCAATTAATGTATCTCTTTGATTTTGCAGTCTTTTACTATGAATTCCTTCTTACTTGTTCATTTTTATATATTTGCTCGTTAATCTATACCCATAACGGGAAGTGAAAAAATGTAAGATACTAAGGAATTAAAAAAATAAAAGTACTACGAATGCAATAATCATAAACAAGGAAGACAGAAGAAAAAGTATGAATATGATAGGGCGTGACTCTCCACCCAGAGAAAAAATACGCACCTCCCAATATACGTTATATATAAGAATCCGAATATATTCAACCAATCACTTGGAGAAGCTCAGAAGACAGAAATATAAATAAATTTCGGTAGCAAATCTATTATTCAACAATATTTGAAGCTTTACTGTCACTAAATGTGTTTGTATTGAGCATTATGATGAAATGAACTCATTACACATTGTACATTGAATTATAGATTTATACTTTGACATACAAACACGGGCACACAAGCGTACATATATATGTACAATTCAAGCTCGTAACCTCACAAAGGTTAGAGTCATCCGAATGAAACATAAGATCATGGAAACTTAGCTAAGTTGAAACTATGACATAAGACATGACGTGAGGTATGTGATACTCCATCTGAGCCTTACTGAGATTAACTTGTATTCGTCTCCTTTTTTCCCTGATAAAATCAATCTCAAACTATTTTATGAATGTTGCTCTGGCACGGTTCTAATGAGAAAAAAATGTCCTGTCTTATAAAGAATAATAGTTCAAGATGCCCACCTTTCCATCCGTGTAAATTCTGCATAGAAAGCATCTGGTCTATTTTGTCGATGTGTGCTGGTCTTTTTGTTTAGGTTTTTTCTTTAACAATACCATAATAATTGTAACGGTGATGTTAGGTAATTTTAACTCAATACATGAAAATTGTATATCTGTGGTAAAAAGTGATCAGTGAAGGAATGACTCAGTTTTGAACAATAAGAAGCTCCATGTTTGAAAAAACTTACAACCAAATGTAAAGACAATAATTCCCGAAATCATTTCATGGTATTTTTTCTTTCTTTTTTTTTTTTCTTTTCGATCGGAAGATTCATAAGGTGTGGGTCAACCTGAACTGCGTACGACCCCACTGCGCTAAAGCAAGGTCGTACGTGGAGAAAAAGTGGGGAACTAAGACCATATGCGTGTGCTGTTCGAGATAGACTGCGGTACATCTTGACCCTATACCCAGTTTTTCGACACTTTTCAGTGGAACTGCAGCCCTAAGGGACTAGACGAAGCAACGATCGATTGGCTGGCTGGCATTGACATATGACTAGCATGAGTCCGTATTTTTTTCCTGTTATGGACAAACGGACAAACGAACGATTATTGAATGTGTAGTGATCGATAACGAATCAGACAGACAAACAAATGGGCTGATATATATTGGGATATACATACAAGTTCCGTCTGCCGATTGGACTTTTGATAATTTCAAATCTATATTTGATAGAAACGATCTATCTAAAAGAAGTACCGGTCCATGCTGACATGGCAATGAATAATGCAAAAACACCTAAGACTTCATGTGTAATTATCCTTTGAAACACCTTGAGTTGATTTTGGACTCGTACAAAATAATAATAAGGATACTTGACTTATCGAAAATAAATTACCAAATGAAATGGCTTCAGACTTTTTAGAGTTATTCCATACATATATAACTACATCATTCTTACTAATAAGATAATAAATAACGGAAAAAATGATGAACATTGTATATTGCTGAGCTATGATTAAGTGAATGAATCGTAGTTCTCAGTTCTCTTTAAAAAGAGAATTATCAAAATCTAAACGATGCCCAAGAAAAAAGCATATAAGATAAAAATGTATAGAGGAGGCAGATTTCTCACTTTCAATTATGTTCAGATAGATTATAAACGGTCTTTCTACGGGGATGAGCTAATGGTCCAGTCCTGCATTATGGTTACATAGTTGATACGACTGAAAAACCAATCCTTTTCAAAACTGACTTCATGACAAAAGTTATGGCGATCTGATTGAAAGAAAGAAAAACTAATTTGGGTAGAATTATTGATACGTTTTCTGCTTTCAGTAGTTAAACAAAATTCACCATTAAAAAAAACTAAATTGAATAAAATGAAGATAAATAATGCTGTAAATAGAATACACCAGAGAACATATAGAAGGGAGGAGAGGTGAGAAGAGGAGAGAGACTGAAACAGAGAGACAGAGACTGTGAGAAGGTCAAGTGATACTTTTCAAAACTATTAAGCGTAGATGTATTTGAAACTATTTGGAATTACGTACGGTTATTACACGGGAATGTGCTGCTTGGCAAGGACAGCGTGAATAAAATAAAAACAAGTAAATGAAATCAGATTGCGACAGGAATTGTTTATTTTATTTACGCCATCTATATCGAGTGACACATTCTCCTTGTAATAACGGGATGTCATCTTGGATAGAATTTCAAATTATATAATGCATTCCTAATTACATATCCATTTCTCAATATGATAAGATAATCACACATCAATACATATGCACATGCGTGTTGCACAGTCATCATATATATATATATATATATATATATACACACACACATATATGTATACCTATATATATTTATATATATATATATATATATATATATATATATATATATAAATATATATATGTATATATATATGTGTGTGTGTATATATATATATATATATATATATGAGTTAGCCGCTGACAGTGGACTCTGGTTCCACATGGTACATTTTAATTCACACTCACACAACACGCACCACTGATGATGAGAGAAATCTCGAAACATGTATGGACTATTGACAAATAAGGATTAATAAACCTTACCACCAAAAACTTCACTCCCGAGTCTGTCTCACTCTCTAAAGTACACATTATATATATATATATATATATATATATATATATATATATATATATATATATGTATAAAAAATATATATAATGACCAACAGGAAAGTACACTGCTAGGCAATGGCCTTCTGAGTCGTTTTCTATGACGACCGCAGTTGCACTAATTTTTTGCTCCTAACCTTTTTCAGGATTTTTGATTTACTGTCCAAATCGGTTTGCCTTTTGCTTTATCTTTAATCATCTCTTGTTAAGTGTCTAGTCCCTCTCAATTTTGGTTGCTTGATTATTTGTGAAATGTCTTCCAATCTAGTACTTCTGTCTGATTCATGTTGATCTTTATCACTCAGAATTATCGTTTGAATAGCTCTTTCCATGGCTTTCTGTACAATTCTAAGTTTTCACGTCGTTCAGTGAATTTCCATGTTTAGAAACTGCCAGTCATAGCCAATATTGTACGTTGATTGTATCCTTTATGCTTCAAGCACATTAGCCAGGTGCTTTTCAATGAGTCTCTAGACTCAACTCTCGATAGTTTCAGGCTATAATTTTCAAAGAAGAAACACATTTTGAGAGCATAACAAATAGTAACGTGTAGAACTTGAAAGTATGAACCATTCAGACAGCAATCAATATTTTTGTCTCCTTTCTTTTATATAACTAAAAGTAGTCAAGTCTTTTTCACAACGTCATTAAGTAATATTCACTTTGGTAGGGGTAAGAACAACCTAATGAGAAAATTGCTGGTTGAATTTCATATAAGATATATCAGAATTATGTTTGTCTGAAAAAAAAATAATTCAACGTTTACTGCATTTATTCGTCATATTTATTCATGCCATTTGTCGTAATTATTGTTTAATTTTTCATTTTACTTGCATTCAATTCCATGGGATTTTTTTTTCTAGTTTTCACTTAATATTTCCTATTTGCATTTATCAAATGAAAACAATTGTGCGCATTGACGTGATGAATTGTGAATAACACATTTTTTAAACTTCATCAGTAAATAAAGAGACATTCTGTCATCACCCACACCGTTCGTTTATTGAACTCCGTTCGGTTTATCCAAGGTCAGTTCAGATAGATTCACGAATGCATTGAAGCCAGAATTCTTTACATCGAATTTCGTTATAGCAAGCGTTCGCAGTACTTGCTAAAATGTCATTTTTAATTTGCTCCATGTCATTTCATTTCAACTTCAAAATGCTATAGAGGAAAAGAGGAGTTGTGTTGAAAGAGGTCAGGAAAATGCTATCACAGCGAGAGAATGCAGAGCCCTGTGCTGAGATCGACGGAAATTCGAGTCTTTATTAGCAGATTCAACGTCAACACAGAAAACGTCATTCATTTAGAAAGTGATTAGTACTTTATGCATTAGTTTAAGAGATATTTCTACTTCGAACAAATTACTGGAATCCTATTGGTTTATTCATTCATTTATCAAATTTTCATCGGATGAGAAGTTTTGTTGAACAGATTGTCTTCGTTAAAAGAGGCAACAACGTACGATTTTTTTTCATCACATATGTTTGTTTTATCTTTCATTTTGGTTCCAAGATTACTTCTAATTTCATTTTTTACATCAGCAAATGTCATCCTTGTCATCCTGTGTTTGAAATTTGAGAAAAAACTAATACCAGAATATGGATAAGCAACAATGATAGCCTTTGGCAGCTTAAATTTATTTTTCCATCATTTGATGGACTGCTTTTATTTGCAGAGATTTGATATTTGATGCCTACAGGTTTTCAATGTAAAATCATTTTTCAATATAAAGTTGATGCAGAAATCATTCCCGCGTTACATCATAGACTTGAACCAAAATGAAAGTAATTATTCGAAATAAGAACCTTCGGAATCTACATATTTCTGCCAACTAGAAATAAGGCCATTTGTTCTATAAGCATACACCTATCGGTCCTTAAACCAATGAATTCTACATAACTGTCCGTCTGGTTGTTGAAGACTCTCTTACAGGAGGTTGGGAAAATGTTGTTCGTCGGCTGGATAGAAGTTTGGTTAATAAACTGGACAAGATAGAGTTTAGTGTCTAAGTTCTTTCGATTTTTGATGGTTCATTCACGCAAATGTGAGCTTTTTTTTACTATTCATTCCGGATCATTTGAGCAACATGTCAACCATTTTTCCTTTTCAGATTTGTCGGAAAGCTTAAAAAATTGTTGAATGGTTAAGTCCCTCGTTACCCTTCCCGAGTTGTTTCACCT
>OY735220.1:55414057-55504057 GCA_963457665.1 Thysanoteuthis rhombus
TTGAGCAAAAGGCGAGAAAAGTAACTCATTCGTTGATCATCCCTTACTCAAACTTCTAATTGATCATTCCCAACATGGCATGCTAATAAGAAAAAAACGTCGACTATGTGACCGTTTCTAATGACTGACTAACCTGTCTATGCATCTGTCAATTTTCAGAGTGAAACCCTGTTTTATTTATAAATGTGCCTCACACAATCTTTCTCATCTTTGGTTTTATTCCCTCTCGACTCATGTCAACTGAGATATACTCAGTAAACACTATTTTTATCTTTTGTGATTACCAAGAAGGGGTTGAAATTGACATTTGAAAAATGCAATTGGTTTATTCTCTCACACACACACACACACACATACACACGCGTATATATTGAGCGTCTGAAGATGACTCCCACCGGTTTTATGACTGTGAATTTAACTGAACAATAGCTATGACTTCGTAAGGAGAGTGGTCCAGGTGTCTGGCTTGATAGGTCCTAAAGTATGGGAGCTCATGCGTCGAATATTTTCCGAAACTACCCGAATGCCGTGACAAAACACTCAAAATCGCGTGGTTCACCCTGCGTGTGTTTATAACAGACTTCCGTGGGAATGGGTTTCTCATGGTGACTGCTCGAACGGACAGAGTAGTGCCTTAGAAGAGAAATTAAATATTTTGTTAACATTTCTAAAAGAAGAATTTCAAGATAGGAAAAATGTTGTCACAGTAATTTTTACAGAATGTGGATAACACAAGTGGTTTCTAGGTTAATTTCATTCAATCTTTGTTATCACAAAAAGGGCTTGAAACATTTACACCAATTTCATATACATAGCACTTAACCATGTGGATTTCTCAATTTAACCTTGTGTCTTCATTAACAGAATGTTATTCCTCGAGGGAAAATTCTTTAGGATCAAACAGAAGCTATTATTTTCATTTTAGCTTTTTAATATTACTATCCATAAAAGAGATGACATCTAACCTTATTTAGGTGCAATCTATGTCATTAGAATTTGAAAGTCCAAGTTCAGTTGACACTCCACATTGTTTTAACTATCATTTTTATCAATTTTTTTTTTCATCTTTTTCAATTTTTTCTCCTTTTTTCTGTTGGTTTGATTCAATTATTCAGATGATATCTCCAGATCTGTCAACATCGGTTCCCCTCAGTTTTCGAGTTTGTCTGCAAGGTTGACTATGTAAGTATCGCGTGTCCTGGTCGCACGAATGAAGCAATAGAGTTAAAATAGATACGTTTAGTCCTCGTTATGTCTAAAATATTTTTTTGTTTTTTCTTTTCAAAATCCTTTCCCCAGTATACGTTCCTAGCGTCTGATCAAGTTTGCAATGAAAGTTTATGCTATATTGATCCCTTAATTTGTGCCAATTTGTTTTTTTTTCTCTCCTGAAGATCAAATTTTTCTGTACTGATCACTACCCAAACAAAAAACAAGGGTAGTAACTAATTAAAACATTGACCCTAACCGAAACATAAAACGTAACCAACCAAGAGACAAACCTACGAGCTGAGAAGTATGCAACGTCCACATGAGAGAATTATGCTCAACCGTGCATGGAAATATCACAAGACAGCACAGTATATAAGGAAGAAAATGGGTGTCCGTGACATTGTAGAAACTATTTAAAAAACTCAAATGGCAATGGGCAGGCCATGTTGCAAGAATGAAAGACAACCAATGGACGTCACGTCTCACAACATGGATCTCCAGAGATCACGTAAGAAACCAAGACCGACAGAACACAAGATAAAGAGATGAACTACACAGATTCGGGAAATACTGGCTCTGCAACGCCCGTGATAGAGAATTCTGGCGAATCCTGAGGAAAGTTTATGTAAAACAACGGATATTAAAAGAATGATGATGATGATGATGATGATGATGATGATGATGATGATGATGAGTAACTAATTTATTGATCCCCTTTTTTTCTGATTGATCACCCCTAACAAAGCATCTTGTCAAAAGACGTAGCGGTTTCTATGTAGTGAGTAACCAAACCATTCAATGAAAAAAAATCTTTCTCAATCGTCGTAGTTCCATTAACACAAATCAAAAAAGCTGCGTATCGATTTTAATGTTAAGAGTGGAAGAATATCTCACTTGTACGAATTAACTACGTCACACAAGATTGTCAGAAGAGATTTGCCAGCCTCTTAAATGAATGAACACATAAGATACAGTCAATGCAAAAAGTACACGATACATTACAAAAGATTCATTTTGACATCCTGATACACTTCCAAAATTGACGGAATTTGGACGAAAGAAAATATCAGATCAAGGAAGAATATTAAAAAGATATATATATAGATAAAAAATCTTTCCAAAAGCCTGCACGTCAGAGGTTGGTGAGGCCTATATAAATAATCAGAGAAGCCAATGTAATTAAATATCACTTTACATTCAACACATGGTTCACTTGAAGCTTCGGGTCTGAGCTACAACACATCGAAATTGATGTTCTCTACCTTTATTTAATGGGCTTTATAGCGAACGAACTAGAATTAATTTAATGTAATAAAAGTTAACAATTAGCAGTTATTTCATCATCATCATCATCGGCAGCAGCAACAGCCTTTTAACACCTGTTATTGAACATAGACTTTCCCAAAGATCCGTTTGACCTTCCTATCATGGTCATCACAGAGTCAGTACTTTTTGTATGTGTCTAGCCAATCACGACATTTTACTTTCAGTAGGACACACGTTTGTATCAGTCTGTAGGGATTCACATTGTGAGTCGTGATGGCCAATAATTGTCCAACATTCTTACAACATGAAAAATTCATTTGCGTTTTCTGGTGATTTCTGTGTCTGTGACTCCTGTCTTTTATCTTATATGATGTGCTTTCTTATGATCTGTTCATGTGAGATCGAACCTGATTCTATAATGCACACATTTTAGGGTTAATATTTCGATTAGGTTTCATGTTCATGTTTTAGCTACGTAGGTAACTATCAAAAAGCCACATGAATTGTAAACCCTTCTTTTAGGACTAGTGGGATTTTCTTGTTTTTGAAAGTCGAGCCTTTCCTATTGAAAGTTTGTAACCTTAGTAAGATTCTCTGTTTTTTTTATTTCCTGAAAATTTCTTGGATATCCTTTATCTTAGGTTGATGTAATGTATATCATAGTCAGCTCATCGTTCCCGATTTTGATTCTTGTATTTCTGCCCTCAATATTTGTTATACATTCTATTTGCTTTGCTGCGGTTCATGTGAACGCCAGTTTCTTGCTTCCCCCATTTAGTTCGTTTAGCATTATTTGGAGATCGTGGGTTTTTTAGCAAAGAGGACAATGTCTTCATCAAATACACGGTTATTTACGTTTGCCGTCTGTTCTGATTCTTTTCTTTTGCAGTCTGGTCCTCGTAAGATTATTATTTGGTCTGGGGAATTTCCTCTCTTTGTTTGCTTGATATCAAGCTTCATTTCCCGAGGAGTAACTTCTGAGAAATCCTTGAAATGATAACCTTCGGCTCATGTTTCCTGTTCATTTTTCTGTGTACCTATCCGTTTTCAAATCTAAACTTGCCTGGAGAGCACTAGTTTTTTTGCTCTCTTCCTGTAATTAGAGATGTTCAAATAATTACTGCTATCATGTATATTCTTTGATCTTCCCTTCGTTTCTTTGTCTGGTTTTGTTTAACCCTGCACTTTGCTTTTTTCTATTATTGTATTTGGTGGCTTCAAGTTCTAGTTTTTTTTCGTTTATGAGAGTCTTTGTTTCATCAGGAAGTTCATTTAGGGTTTTTGAGCTCCTCGGCTTACACTAATGGGTGACTTCAGTTTTAGGGGGTTGCTATATTGTTGCTGAGCCCTATGGTGTTCCCTTTTTGTTTGGTGAAGGGTTCATATCTGTTTTTTCAGTCCAAGCCAAAATGATCTGATGAACTATTTTTGAACGTCAAGTTGATCCAGTTCGATGCTGAACATTTCCCGTTCTATCTTACCATTCTATGTTCACTTCTTAACTTGATTTGATCTGAATATCTTCGATGCTGTCACTTTTATCCACTAGGATGTTGTCGATTTCATTTTTGGTTTCGTGATTGGGGCTTTTCTAAGTCCACCTTCTATTGGCTTTCTTTTCGAAGGTGTTCACGATTTCGAACGTGTTAGCAGTTGCAAATGTTACAATATCCTCACTTTTCTTGTTCCGTATTTTGTATTTGTACACATTTTCTATCACTTCAACCCCCTTGGGCAGTAAAGTCTCTCATAATGATGTTGAAATATGTTCTAGGTTCTTGTGGTATGGAATTCAAGTCGTTAGTTGACTGTAAAGTGGGAACGTACGCATGAATGATGATCAGTTAGTACCTTATGTACAATAACACTGGCTACACAAGGCTTTGAATCCTACAGTATTATTGCATACGTGTGTATTTTGTGTCCCTCCCACTTAACTGATTTGTGGAGGAGGAAGGGGGTTCCACAGGCAGTCTTTGATTAAACATTCCATTCTTCTGTAGGTTAATTCAATAAAGATCGATGGTCATTGATTTTGTCAGCTACTATATGATTGATAACTGTAATTAAGAACTAAATCCTTCAAGAGATACCTTCAAGTTTTAGTAAAGAAAGAAAGCCTATATGTAAATAAATATCGATTTATTATTCAACTTTGGCATTAATCTGCAGATATTATTGCTGATAATATCACCAGACATTTGTACGAATCGACTTTCTAACAATTACGATTTATTAAAAAAAAAATTAACTTATTTCGCTGAATATAGAGGTTAGTTAATTCTGACCAACTGGAATCTAAGTTTCACGTGTTTTATGAGGTTGCAAATGTGTGTGTATGTTATATCTTCCCCTCCTTTAACTTGTCCGCTTTTGGGAGGAGGAAATGAGGCCAAGATAATATACGCTCACATATATATGGCTCTCCTAGCTTCCGCTTTAGCTTCTTAGTGGTTTATCGGTCAAGTTATTTCGTAACCTGTGCCAACCACTGGATATACTTTGGCATTGACATCTGAATTAAACCAATCAGCTCTTGTGGATGAGATGTAAGTTCGGTTTTCCAAAAGGTTACCAACTATGATAGACCCAAGAAAAAGGCTTCAGGATACAACGGCCAAAACCTTGTACAATAACAATGACAAAATGCATCAAAGAATAAATATGGTCAGAATGAATTCAATTTACGACATCTAAAATAAAAATGAGAAGACATCTACAAACGTCTAAAATTTTGAATATCTAGATTCATTTGATTCTATATTGATTTTTATTGAACTTGGTACGACACAAGGCCACATAACTGGAGCAAAGGGATGAAAATTAGAGCTTCTTACTCGTCATCATGTCCAGAAAAAATGTTTTTGCTATTCAATCCCCCTCCATTGGAGGTTTTTAGTGGTGGTTCAGTTTGCAATATCTTCATACTAAATTGTTTCCGAGTTCATACCTGCTTTTTTTTGTTTTTGTTTTTTTTCTTTCAGTTAAGACTTATTATTGATCATTGCCCAAAAACAGGCGACAGAAAAACAATTTATATACTGTACACCCCTTTTTCAAATGTTTTGGTAGTTAACCTTCAACATGATATGTAATCAATGGTCGTTGGTCACATATCTGTGTCTATCGACTGACTATTTCACATTCATTTCTCTGTATTTTTAGAATTATCCAAACAACAGAAATAAGAAAAAAGAAAGAGGTGTGACATTATTAAATTATAGCTATTCTGATCAAGCAGCTAATGAAATGAATACAATGTTTGAAGTCTGTATTTTATGTATTTTTTAAAGCCAGAAATGGACGTTGAACGCTAAAGATTCCCCATTATAATTTTTATAAAAAATGATACTTGCAAAATATCGAAGTATGTAATAAGTATAAGAATCAATTGAACCAAAGAAAGGTTAACTGTTCCTCTCCTTGCTCTCCTTCCCTTCCTGCTTTTACCATTATGGACGGTGAATGCATCACTGAACTTGTCTTTCTTGCTTAGTCTTTGGTTGCAATGTATCAGTCTTGAATCTGCGTGATCTTTGACAATGACCTTTTTGAAATGCACTGGATACATTGAGCACTCAACAATGTGATGTTTCTTTTCGAAAGGCAGACTTGTGTTCTGTTTTCTTTAACTGTAAACTGTATT
Source organism: Thysanoteuthis rhombus (assembly GCA_963457665.1). Lineage (NCBI taxonomy): Eukaryota > Metazoa > Mollusca > Cephalopoda > Oegopsida > Thysanoteuthidae > Thysanoteuthis > Thysanoteuthis major. Next base: position 55,420,182 of record OY735220.1, read on the forward strand.
AAATGCTGAATTCGTACAACAGAAATTTTTATTTTAATTCTATGCACCGGTAGAAATACCAACCTGTTTTGATATCTACTCTTTAACAAAGAAAGCAATTGATAACGTTTCGTGATAAACCATCTATATATCTTTTTAGAAGACGCTCAACGAGCATACAGGAAAAACACTGTTTTGCTGAATCCAGGGGAAAAAATATTCACCAAACACACCGTAATGCTAAAGAAGGTTAGGCTTGCTGAAATGCTGAAACGAAAAAAAAAAATTGATTTATAAAGAGGTTTACTCGTCACTCTATAGAAAACCGTCACATGACCAACGTATTTTGACATCATGTTATGTTAAAATCAGGGTTGTCAATTTTAAACGGATTTTTTTTCCATTTTTCAATTCTAGAATTCACTTTCATATTTGGAAAATAAAAAAAAAATATTGTTTTGCCAACATTGCACTTTCAAATGTTAGGAAAAAATTCAAAACATGTTAACATTGTCCACATTGGACACAAAAATTTGAAAATAAACAGAACAAGAGAATATTCTAAATTGGCAACCTGTTTGGATGTGATCAATTGGAGCATTTGAAAAAGGAACAATAAACGAACAAGTCACTTTTCTTGCATTTCGTAAGGTAAAAATCTTAATAAGTTTGAATTGATCGATTTAGCATAAACTCAGATTGCAAAATGAACCCCTCCTAAAAACTAATTTAGAGCAGGTTGACAAGAAATTTAAAAAAAAATTTGTTTAGACATAATAAAGATTAAAAGTTAAAGTTTTTCGAGCGTTAGCTACATTGGCCTGGCTTCTACATAATATAAATACATGCATATATATATACACATATATATATTGCCGGCTGGACCGACTTGAAAACTGAAGAAACCTATTTTGACAGTCTCGGTGAGAGTTTTGCGCCAGAGAAGAAATGAATAAAATTATTTTTTTTCAATGTATTCATTATTACACGAACAGTTTGTCGTAAAACTTTGAAAATTATATACAAAATTTAGCACAATATATGATAGCGGGACAATTTAGACGAGTTTGGGAAATATAAGCTCTGTGACGTCAATAATCGGAAAGACAGAAAAATATTGAAGTAGGTCTTTATCTAACGAGGGACCTCAGAAGATTGATGATGATGATGATGATGATGATGATGATGATGATGATATGCTAAATCGACGCGTGACCTTAATTTAAGTCCTGGGTGTATATTGATGCCCTTCAACCCCGGGATTATCGGTAGCTCATTCGAAATGTAGTATGATATATTTTTTCCCTATTTATATATGACATACACACACATACAAACAAGCAGGCATAAAAGTTTCACATGTGTAATTTGGTCCAATTGAATTCAGTCAGATAGCACAGGTAGTATAAACAGTTAATACAAAGTTGCTATTGTCTTTTTCAACAATGTCAATGCTACCATTAGTTTTATGATTTGATGAGTTTGACACATAGATTATTTCTTTATGATCAGATAGATTTTTCCAACGATGTGAAATTTAATGATTTGACAATTTTGGAAAAAAAGCCGAATTATAAATTTTTAATATACATTTTATTTCTGATTATTCACTTCACTTCAGTCACGTCGTCAGATCGGATTTTCTACTAAAGCAAATTGAATAATCAGAAATAAAAATTATAAGAAAAAATCATAACTCATTTTTTTTTCTTAATGTCGAATCATTAAATTACACGCAAGTTATTGTTTGAAGAGAAAATAATTTTTATAGGTATATTCACATTTAGAATTTGAATTATAATATGTTTCATCAATATTTTGCTCTATTGCTTTTAATGTAACCATTCATTTTTTTTTTTCATGCGCCTGTGACCCAATCAACATGGGATGGGTCAGGCTAAGATCTTTTGCCAAGAGGGATTTGAGTTACAAGTTTTTGAGCCAGCGACTTCCTTTGTTGGCGCCAAGTTTTGGTAGTTTTTCGGATTTTTTCAATTATTTTTTACTAATGGCATAACAGGTAGGTACAATCACATTTTAAAAAGTAAGCCCATGAAGATGGTGAGGGAAGAATTCTGTATATTAGTTTTGAGGCTATCGACTACAATTTATGGTCAAAATATAGCAAATTGGGAATATTGCTCAGTGGGACTATGACGTGTCTTTAGGGAAGAGAATATTCTAATTTTAAGGCCAAAATTGCGCATGCGCAGTTTACATAAATCCAAAACCCCATAAAACCCATATCAATCATACAAATTCAAAATATGTCTATGTATTTTTGGATTGAGAATCGATCTAGAAATATTTTGGTGGATCAAATGTACATTTGCAATGCTAAAAATGTGCTCGTGTATAAGGCAAAAACTAAACTGGAAAGCAATTGCCAACGCCATTGTCAGGGGGCGTAATTTGCATTGATACACACCAAAATGCAATTACGCCTTAATGGTCCGTTACCCACCTTTCTACGAAATTACATTGAAAATCATTGAGAAGATTTCGGAGATGTCGTGTGAAGAGACATTTTTCTATGATGCATGGTAGGTAATCATGAATCAGCCCCAAAATTGAATCAGATCTTTTGAAGTCTATATCTCACTTTTTCACTAACCTTCATAGAAATTCACCCGGAACTTTGGGGGATATCATGTACTCCTACAAGCGTGAACATGAATGTATTGAGAGAAAAAGAAAAATATCCCTCAATGGAGCAAAATCTCTGGATCCGTCCCAAAATATAAATTCTTCTCATTTACTCGATTTTCCATCTCCTACGAAATCTTATTGAAATTTATTGAATTTTTTCGGAGATATCGTGTAGAAATGCGGATGGAAAGATGGAAAGATAGGGGAGGCAATACATGTACTGCTTCCATCTCTTTGGCAGGGATAATGAAATCAACATTACTCAACTTGAACTGACTATCTTCTGTATTCATAAATATTTCGTGATGGCAAATATGATTAGAGCCATTTGTACCACAATTTTCTCGGTGATCATAGTCCAAGGATAAAATTTATAAAAAAAATATTTTTTCTTCAACCAACAATTTTGTTTTTGTCAAAAAATTCATGAGTCGAATCATCATATGCCTACGTTCGTTCATGACGACAGTCAAATTTTATGGTAAACCAATTAAATGGTTTTATACCTTTCAGAGAGATCAGAGAAAATACACATCTACCATCAATGTATGGTTTTGAATAAATATCAATCAAAAATAAATACAAACTCTGATTGAATATAAAAAAACAAACGTTGCCATTGTTGATATAAGGAGTGATGTCCGGGTAGTAATAATTAAAACATTAGTGAAAAATAAGAGATGAAAACAAAAATGAATCATCTTGAATCCTCCATTAAAAATGTTGTTTTGTAAGAGCTTTGAAATGATATCTATTTTCTTTGAATGTCTGAACGCTTCTAAATTTTCAATTTCAGTATTCTTCTCTTTTTCTTCTTTCCATATATACAAAGGAAACCAAAGAGATTCATCATAAAAAGGTTGATAATTGAGCCATTAACTAAAAGATAAAGTTTTACTTTGGATACCACAAATGGATAACATTAACCAACATTCTTATTTTTCAAATGTGCTGACACTGCCATCTGAGTCGATTATTCAGTGGTTCTGAACGTTTTCCATTGAGAATATTCGAGGTATAAGGTCTAAGTTAATGATTTAAAAGCCAATGTACGAGTAGAAATAAGTGGCGTAGGAACAGACGTCCTTCAAAATGCTATGCAGAATATCATGGACAAAGTAAGACTTCGAGAATTTGAATATGGGGATTTGAAAGAAACAATTTTCGATATAAAAATGTTGATTACATTTCTTATGTATATACATCAAATTTGTAAAAATTACTAAGGAACCTTATTAAAAACGAAAGACATTTAAAAACTTGTGAATTTTGTGCCATCACACACACACACACACACACACACACACACATACACACACACGCGCATATATCTACGCGTGTTGGGAAGCTCCATCAAAAAATGCAATATAGGTCTAATTTGAAAAAATGGGTCATTCTCCTTGAAAATTATCCAGAAAGCAATATTTGCCTTACTTTTCTACAAAACATATCAGAATCTTTCCTATGCTTCGAGAGAATATTGGATTTCGTTGAAAAATCTATCATACAGGATTAACGTATCACTTTTTTCTCATTCCAAGGAATTCGAATGTAATACATTCTTTCATGGAGGATATATATATATACATATTGAAAGAGAGCGAGAGAAATAAAGAGAGAGAGGGCTGAAAAACTGGCACAGCAGACCTTGTGGCCCAGTAATCTCGATTATTTACAACGTATATGAATACAAAACACCTTGACTGCTGCTCTATCAAATCGTATCGACACATCTGCCATCTTTTTTCTGTGAAAGACTTGCTTGCTTGAGCTTAGCTATATAGTGTGAAAGCTAAGGGACCTAACCTCAAGAAAAAAGTAATACTTAGCAGTACCTACTTTTATTAAAGAGAAAAAAACTACTTAAAATTGTCTAATTCTGCTTTATTAGGTGAATTTAAGATTATATCAAAACAATATTTTGTCAAAACTGCAATCACCGTGCTTGTACTGTTGAGAGATGTAAGATTATCTCTATGGTATGTCTTGGTGAATCGGGGAAATGAATAATCACTCCTGTTCATCTGATATCTCCAAAGGTATTCAATGGATTTAAATAAAATTCTCTTAAATGATAGTCTATAGAGCGAGAAATAGGCGGTTTTAGTCTGAGGTGGATCCAAGAATTCATTCTTTCTACAAAATATTTATGTATACGCTGAATGTCTGCCCACACGATATCTCTTGGAGTTCTCAGATAATTTTAATGGAATTTTACAGAAAAATTGGGAATAAGCTTTGGGGGATTCGATTTTGAACAGATCCAATCATCATCACTTTCTAGGTTGTTTTGATCCTTTAGTGTGTCTCAATTTTGTCAATGAATGTTTGAGAGATTCTCATATTTCTTTTCAAGACCCGATTTGAAATTCAATGATAATTGTTTAAAATATGTGGTTGGTTTTACTCGAAGACTTCTTTAAATCATTCATTTTTATGTGGATTTACGACAACCGTTGAGCTGATTATTTGTGCTCCTGGTATATCAGGGTTGGGACAAAGCCCATCAGCGGGGAAAAGTGCCCATCAGCTGCTCCCTTATCCCTTCTCCTATTATATGAATAGAATTAGCTTCGACCTACCATTCAATTTTCCCGACGAACTGTACCACAGTTTCTCCTCTAATAAAGTACCAATTTACTTAAGCAATTAAAAAAATGCATCGATTTATAAATGTGCAAGTTCACGAGTGTATGTGTGTGTTCAATTTTTAGTGATGTTAGCGTTGGTAGGTGTGTATGTTTGTGTGTGCCTTCCAGTCTCTCCAACTGCTATATGTGTAAACCAGTGGGGACGTACATGCTTGTGTATGCGTATCTCCGTGAGGTGTGAGTTTGCATGTGTAAGATGTATTCCATGGTGTTGTATATTTATGTTTGAATCTAGCATGTTTCCCCTTCCGAATAATCAGTCTCCAGGGTCAGAAGAGGTTGAGCTTTGTCAATCATTTTGCAATAGAAGAAATTAATAATTTCTTAGAAACCATTAATCAGTTATTGATTTTTTTTTCAAATGCTAAACGCCAATTAAATCGGAGGCAGCGAAAACGCTTGGATATTTATGCTCGTGCTTCTTCGTTCAATTTCAAAATGTATTAGGTCGGTGCAAAATTAATTGGGTTCTCTCTCCATAAACTTTAAGGCAGTATATCTCAGCTTATAATAATGATTATCGATCGAATAAGAATCTACACACTTTTGCCAAGTAGAAACGAGTCAATTTACTCCTGAATCATAGAATTCTGGGGCTTGCAACGAGTGTATTCTTCGAAAATGTTTTGAGCTGTTGCTTGGCTGTTGGAAACAACGTGCATGAAAAAGACTTAGACAGTCTTGGAAAGGTCTGATTAGTAAGCTGGGTGAGATCAAGTATCGTAGCCTAGTTTGATCAATTCCTGCAAGGTTATTTGCACAACATCGGGACTGCTCTGCTTTTCAATCAGGACCATTTACCCTTGAATGGTAGATGTTTAATTCCTGTGAACGCTCTCAAGCTATTTTGAGTGGGTTTGTCACAATAATGGTCTTCAATTAGATGTCGTGAATCATGGCCAATGTTCAAAATTTAGAAAATCTGAACTTTATGGAATCAAGTTCAACTTCTAGATTTGTCAATGGTCCCCTTGCCAAATACTGCGGGTTTTTTCCTCTGTGCTAAGTCTAATTTTAGTTTTTCCCATCTTCGACTCGTCAGTCATAAATAAACAAGAATGAATAGGGAAAATATTATATCATCATATCATTTTCCATGAAAATAGTTAGATAATTCTCATTCCTAAAAAAAGCATCACCATTTAAAAAAAAAAAAATACAACCGTTGGATGAGTTTTACATAACTCACCTGAAGATCGTTGGATCGGGGAATAAGCTTGTTGCAAAAATCCATCATGGTGAAGATTATACTAGCTCTATTTATTTCAAATAGTCAGCAGACTTCGTATAGTATGTGTCTTCTCTTTCTCTCTCTCTCTCTCTCTATATATATATATCTATATCTATATCTATATCTATATATATATATATATATATATATATATATATATATATATATATATATGCCTCTCTCTATATATACATATGTCTTTCTACATAGATGTATGTGTGTGTGAGTGCATGTCACTCTTTATCTCTCTCTCTCTCTCTATACATATATGTAGAGAGAAAGAGATAGGGAGAGGGGGTAGAGATACATCAAATTGGAATACGTATATGTATATAAATACAAATATTTGCGTTTGTCTCACTTCCATTATCGCAGACTCTTACAGGCAACATCGGTACGCCTTGCTGTACATGCCACGACGCAGAAATTCAAACAATGGAGTCACAATGGAAAAAAAAGCAGCAGCCGTACCTTTTAGTCGAATGTCCAGTTAATCATGACATTTCAGTAATTTTATTGACTTGAACAAATATTGATAACATAAATTTGGAGAGAAAACAGTTTTATTGGCGGAAAAGAAAAACTTTTTTTTTAAACGAGGCTACCGGAAATTGAAAGAGAGAACAAACAAGCCAACAAACAAACAAACAAAAAACAGACAAATAAATGAATAACGTAATAAATAATGAAAAGATAGAACTAGTTTGGAGACTCATAAAAATGAAAATATGTTTGGGTTTTTCGAGAAAAAAGAGAGCAAAACGAAATTCAAAATGAATCCTCCGGTGCTTCGAGGGAAAAAGGAATAAAAAGGACATCAAAATAATACTTGTAAGGTTGATTTCACTATTGCTGATATGCATTATATTCTCGTGGATAGGTCGACTTTTGAAGAATATATCTTAGTGCAAATACTGGAAACTTTCGATAGAGCGAGTTTGACTTTCAAAAACATCCATCCAAATCCCACAAGTCCTAGAGAGAAGGGTGTAAAACCAATGCTTCCTCCCGGTAATCAACTATGGAACTGAAACATGAAACGTAAGTAAAAGATTCACCCTCTGACTGGAAACCATGCCACGAGTACTTGGGAAAACCATGCTCTACATCACATGGGGAAATCACATGACATCAGAGTGTATCAGAGAAAAGAGAGGGTTCCAAGATATCGTAGAGACCGTCAGAATGCTCAAATGGCAGTGGGTTGTACATGTTGCAAGGATGTCAGACAACTGCTGAATATCACGAATTTTGGCCTCAAATATCATACGCAAAATTGTGGCCAACAGAAAGTAAGATGGCATGGTAAGCTTGACAAATTCAGGGAGAATCTGTACCTCGATGACTTTGATAGAGAGTTCTAGCAAATCTTTGGAAAAGTACATGTCCATTGACGGACGCTAAAAGGCTGCTGCTGCTGATGATGATGATGATTAGAGGTCGATCCTTAAATGTGTATTATTTTGTGGGTTATGAATTCAAGCATAATGACTATGAGTAAGACCTGACTTCCGACGAGTCTACCAAAAATCCGTGGCTCTCTCAGATATTTTGTCACTGAACCCTTATACGATTTTTTTTTAAATTGTGAAACCTATATACATTTTACAACCAACTCCCACTTTCCTAATCGTAAGAAGACATTGAATAAAGTAATCATTGTTTTAGAGAGAGAATTTAATTATACAAAAAACGGATGATGAATGAATCATCAAAACCAAAGTTGTTTGCATTCAAATGAATGCAACACTTCACGTTACTTGATTCGGCATTCTAAAATTCATACCATTTTTGTACAAAAATACTTTTTTATCAAATCATATTAAAAGGCATTTTATATTTATCACTGAACCAACATTTTCTCTGCAAGCCCAAATTTGATAAACGCTGCCATCAATTATTGATTTCGTGACCTCAATTCAAGGATATGGCTGTACACGAGATGGACTCAAACACGATTGTTTGCTGCTGACGAGGTATCTGCGTGTTTTGATGAGATTTGCTAGGCTCAGCCTCGCACACCACAAAGCCGAATAGAAGAAAAGTTAGGTAAGAAGATAATGCTTCGCTACTCAGTCTTGCTGGAAGGGGAAAAGATGTGTCAGCTTCGAGAATCAGCATTCGAAATTTTTGTTTTTTTCGCCTCCTAAAAAAATTACTGGAGTTGATGTCCAATATACTATTATTTCATCGACAGGAACTAAAATCGTACATATTTACCAGGCTCACCCCAGTGTGATGCTAGTCCAAACATTCCAAGTGAAAAAAAAAAATTAACTTACTTTAGTGTATGGTATATAAAAACCTCAAATGCTTCCAGACAGGAATTTCTTGAGGCAATGAAAGAAGTAATCTCTCTCCTCCTACATGAACTATCTTTTAGCCATCGTATTTTCATATGATGTAATCCTGTTAGCATGCCTCACTATCGACTCTGGAGTTTCGGAAAAAAAACTCTACCAAGAACAGTAGTGGGCACAGGTAACCAAAAAGTTAGCTTTGATAACAGATAATCCACTGAGTTAAAACGTTAACTTTGATAACAGCTATTCCATTGAGAAAAACAGTTAAATTCGATAGGACTAAACTGATTGTCCATTAAGAATTTAATGGAAGCTAACAAGAGCCATTTTTCATTATATGAATTTAGATTAGATTTGTTTTTTTGTTTTGAAACCTTTACAAACGGACAAAGAATGTCGAAATTTCAATATGTTGTAGGTTAGACATAGAACTTCCAAAATATACTATGTCAAGATGATGATTGAAATTCATATAAATGATTAAATAAACGAATGAAATTAAATATTAGATCACATTCAACCGAGTTTATTCGCAGTACAAAAAGTATAAAACGGATAAAGTTATTGGAAAATATTATTTTTGAGCAGTCTGGGCAATTGGAATACGCCGTAAAGATGTATTTTATGCAATTCAATAATATCGTAATATGAACTGGAATTATTTATATCCACTGAGAAAAGTGCGTTTTGGATTAAGGCTAAACCGAGAGAAAAGTCACGAAGGAAGATTAAACAGCGACTTGAGATGTTTTGCCTTCTTCGAAAATGATGATAACAGGTCTGATTATTCCCTTGATAGAAACTATTATGTGCCCACCGTCTTTTGCCTTGTTGGGGTGATCAATGAAAAATTGGAAATAGTAGCATAAATGAATGATTTATTTCTCTGGCTTTTTTATGCAGAGATCGCAAAAAAGTTTCAAAATTTTGAAAAGAACAAATAAATGATCAATTCATTGTACACTTATTTTTTAAATTGAACTTCCCAATAAAAACTTATCTCTGGCAGAATTTTCCTCAAAATAACGTCTTTACTTAAAGATAAAAAGGACTAAGTATCGAAAATTTCAGCCCTCTAGCTATATTGTTGCAGCCTGAATGAATTTTATATACAGAGCCAGCCAGCCCAAATAACTTGAAAACTGGAGAGACATACGCTGACGGTTTTGGTTCATGGTTTCTTATCATAGGAATCACCTCAACAACTATTTGTGATGGTAGCAAACACAGTCATCAAACAGACCGGCGCCTACTTATGCATACAAATAGACAAACACTAACATTCACAAACATGTATATATTTTTATCTTATTGGATTAGGTAATACTTATGAATATATATATATATATATATATATATATATATATATATATATATATATATATATGTGTGTGTGTGTGTGTGTGTGTGTGTGTGTGTGTGTACTAAATTAATGATAGCGTCATCCACTGTTCCGTCAGATTACAACTCTTCAGTAGAGCAATAGATTCGATCCACTCACTAAGACTGAAACCTTTTTGCTCCAGTCCCTCCCCCCGGTACTCTATCCCGGCCCTACGTAGAACTGGACGGACAACAGGACTTAATAGGATATATATATATATATATATATATATATATATATATATATATACATATATACATATATATATATATATATATATATATATATATATATATATATATATATATATATATATATATATATATATATATATATATATATATATATATATATATATATAAAGTACTGACGTGTGTGTGTGTGAGTTTGTACTCCAAGATTTTGAAAAGTAAACATCACAGATCAGAAATGAAGTCATGTCTGACGTCTAAAGGTCTCACATTACGTATAGCACACAGCTTATGTCGTGTTTTACAAAAAAACAGAAATCGTTAATTTCTTTGGGGTTTCCGTTTGCACTCTCAGATAACTGACCGAAAATATTTTTCTCAGAGTTTTTTTTCCAATCTATGTTTTTGTCAAAAAGTATATGAGTTAAAAAAAAAAGATAGATACAACTATATATATTTTTTGAATTGATATCTTCAAGGATGTTTTTTCCTCATTCACTTGAACTTACTCACATGTAACGGTGTAGATGGGAATGATTATCAATAACATTCTTTCTGAACCGTAGTTCTCAGTCCTCAAGCCATAGCGGTTCAATAGTCGAGGGGTTAGAGGAATAGAATCGTTGAGTCAAGTTTGAACTACGTCAGGGGGAACTTTTTCCCCTTTCACAACAAATTTCTTTCGCGATTCTCTGATTTCATAGGTATTACGTATATATAGATATATATGTGCGTGTGTGTGTGTGTGTGATTTGAAGAACACGGAACATTTTTTTTCAATGTTTACTGTTTAAAACTTAAAAGTTTCCTAGATTATATATATATATATATATATATATATATATATATATATATATATATATATATATATATATATATATATATATATAATCTAGAAACCTCAAAGTTTCAGACAGTAAACATTAAAAAAAAACTTTCCTGTGTTTCTTAAATCACGTATTTCCAAATATCTTTCAGTGAAATTTATGTGATTTTCTTCGTTTTTTTACATAAACTTGGTTATCAACGAGCAATGTGTATTTTTCTCCTGTTGGGATCACCTGGTCTTTGCCTTGTAACGGATTCGGAGATTTTAAAAACAAAACAGTTACCTCGACATGGCAACCCAGCAGTGTTGATCAAACGCCACCATCCTCTTAACTAAATATATTCAGCATGGTATACAAGTAGTTCGTCATTTTATCTTGGGTATTATCATATGGTGTTGGACATAGATTATTTTTACTACACATCCTTTTTTTTAACAATGCAACTTACTGATATATATATATCAGTCTTACAGACCGTCTAGTTCTGCTTAGGGCAGGAGTAAAATGCCAGCCTGAAACGAAGGTTTCGATCCTACGTCATGGTACTAGATGGGATACTGGATAGTCCGTAGCCACGCCGAAGAGTTCTGAAGCAACAAAACAGCTGTCTGTTGATGACTCAATTATTGCTTATTATTATATATATATGTATATATATATATATATAAATATATATATATATAGAGAGAGAGAGGGGGGAGAAAGGGGGGGATATAGAGATAGAGATAGATATATATCTATATAGTGAGAGATTGAGAGAAATAACACAAAAAGCAAGTCATATCTGTTGTTATACTCACCGATGCCTGATTCTTAAAACGCTCTAGGGCAACCTACCTGACTGAGCCTCGTTTCCAAGAGTAAATATGTAAAAGATATCATCTCAACATACAATACACATAAAACCTTCTATGAAATGAGAAACTACATTTACGACCTACACTATCTGGTAAGAAAAAAGTTTGATCAGCAATGCTTGGGCTCCGTATTGATAGAACTGTTTTTTTTTTTTAAATCCTCAAAAAAGTGTCATGATGAATAACTGACAATCCCATCAAAAGATAATTCATACATTGTACAATAATAACCTTATATAATGGGGACAAGGAAAAAAAAACACTTTCGATGATTACGCAAATTGCTTTGGCAGATGTTGGGAGATAGATGATTGAAGTGACACAAAAATCTATTGAAAGCGTTTTTGAAGCTGTAGAGCTTTCTATACGGTAATATATATATATATATATATATATATATATATATATATATATATAGAGAGAGAGAGAGAGAGAGAGATGGATAAGTAGATAGATAGAAAGAGAGAGAGAGGGGAGGGAAGGGAGAGATATACTGAGAGATTGTTTAGATGTAATAAAAATCCTTGTAAATGAAACAAAAATTTGTGGTAATTCAGCGACAACTGGGTCATTTAGATACCCCATTGAAAATTGTGAAGTATTTGTAAAATAAAAATAATGCATATGTTATTAATATCATGTTGTTGTTGTTGTTGTTGTTGTTGTTGTTGTTTTTCCTTATGAGACCTCTTCCGTTTGGCAGCTTTCTGTATGATTTAATACTGGATAAGAAATGAAATAAAAGATGAAAAAAAAGTTTAAATGATAGAAGCTATTCTACATCGCCTTATATTATTACAGGTATTTTTTCTAGTTGTGCATTCAGCTCCCCTGCTAAACAAAAGAGTTACAACCTCAAAAGAGACGGGTCGCTTCCGAAGCTATAAATTCGAATCTTTCATTTTCCACGAAAAATTTCCCTTTTTATTTTTGTTTTAGTTTCATTTCCGATTTGTTTGTCTGTTTGTTTCCATGTTGTTGTTTTTTTTATTCTGTTTGTTTATTTGTTTTCATTTCCTCGTTTCTTTGTTTATGACTCTATTCGCCATTCGCTTCTTTTATGTGTCAGGCATACCATCGGCGAATTATATAGACAGTTCCCTAAACTGTCAAGAAAAATAAAATGGAGAAAAGAAAAATATGGCCGTATACATACTGAACGATTTACGATGAACTCTTCTGTGCTGCCTTTTTTTGTTCATTATCAAAATTATTAGAAACAGTCGACATGAACTGCCAACGTCACCATTTTCCCTTTCCGTTTCAAAGTTAGCTCCTCTCTCCCTCTGTCACTCTGTCTGTCTGTCTGTCTATCTATCTGTCTGTCTGTCTGTCTGTCTGTCAGTCTGTCTGTCTGTCTGTCTCTCTCTCTTTCTCTCTCTCTCTCTCTCTCTCTCTCTCTCTCGCTCTTGCTGGCTGTCTACATATCACGCTTGAAAGCCGCATGAGTGGACTCTAAAAGCTGGAAATTTCAATATTACTCCTTGTGATGTTTGGACTGTTAAAAATTCTTCCTACTTCGAAAAAGATTTATAAATAGGATGTAATTTACGTTGTAAATTCGTATTATATTGATCCCTCACTTTGTGTCCGGTGGCATTCATGCTTCTTTTATTCTGAAAAATTCAGACCTTTTTTCCAGTGATTACAGCTAAATAAAAAGCAATATAAGTATTATTCATTAACGCCCGTGCTTTTTGAATCATTAATTGATGACTCTTAATACGGCATGATACCAAAAGACGAAGGTCAGGGGACAGTTTCTATTGAGCGATAAACAAGACCCTTTTGTTTACTTCTTCGACTAACAGACAGGATATAAATGTGGGGAAGGGGTTTTTAACTCTCATTGTCTTCTTTCTCACGCTTCAAAAAGTCTAGCAAACCTAATGCATTTTTATCGAAAACATTCTCTCTTCTCACAAATTTAATGCTCGTAAAAAAATATCGGTATTATTTTTGAAATAAAATTTATTTTAAAAAGAGTTCAGGGTTGCTGCCTCTATTTTAATGGGCGCTGCTGCATTAAATAGGAATGCAAAGAGTGATAAAATTTTATTGGCACAGGCACCTCTGGCGATGTTATAATCGTAAAGAAAAGCAGAATTGACAATTGAGAAAAAAAAGGTTCCCTTTCGAAAATTCCGTCGAGAAATCGATTTGGGCATGTGAACAAAAGTTTAAACAACTCTGGTTAGTCACTAGACAGAAACCTTCTAGTGACCAATGTCTTTTGTCAGCATGCCGATGTAGAATGTGATCAAGTAAAGATTGAGAGAAGAAGAATGGGGTGACCAATGAACAAGTTGCTCCTATCATCTTTTGCTGGGACATGATCTCTAAGAAAAGGTCCAAATATTAAAATTTGCGTCGCAGACAATATAAGGGATAATTTTAGAATGGAATTACAATGCAGACCCTTCTCTGATAACCTATATAAGGAGGCTTTTAAAGAGAACAAAAAATACGTTTTTTTCCATACCATAATAGAGAGTGATTGTTTGAATTTTCATCCCTACCTAGATCCAATGGTGTGGTCTGTATGAGTAATACATACATAAACGGCCGGCAAGCCAGCCACACCCGCCTAAAAATCGACGAAAACTATGTTGGTAGTTCTCATTGACAGTTTCTAATATATGTTTTATCCTTGATTCTAGCCGTATTCGAATTATAGCAAATAAATCAAATTCAGTAGTAAAGGCATGAATCTAATATGCCCAAGTCACAAAATATAAATTAATGAGAGGCAAGAAACATCAGTAATAAATGAAATCTGAAGATTTTTCATTTTACAGTTGTCTATTCCTGCCTCCCCACAAGCCAGTTTGACACTATTGGTGGGTTTATGTAATTCGTGTATTCTGACAATTGTACATATCATCAATATATTGTATCTGGACCAACCGTTCATAGTGGGAGCATGAAATTTCGCATACACGAATTTCAGGTTTTTTTTAATATAGCCACCCAACCATTTTTCTCCATTGAGTGACTAACCACCAGACCTGTTTCTTACTTATTTTGACACAATTTTAAACTAATAATATACTATTACAGGCTTTCATAAAAAGACCAGAAACAGCAATTCAGCGTCTGTCATTTGACATAGACTGTCCCCAAAATTCACCTGACCTCGCTATCGTAGGCGTCGCAGAATCAATACCTTCTCAACTTGTCTAGTTTGTCGAGCCACTTCATATTTTGCTGGACACATTTTTGCATCTGATCTTTTGAGTGTTTGTGTATACATACATCTTTGATATCCCTATTCACCATAGGAATGATTATATACAATACATTTGAAACCAAAATTTCTATCGAATTCTTCTTCTCCTCCTGGACATTTCTTTTCTGGACGTTTGTGATCATGGCTCTCTAGAGTTTCATTCACCTTGACACTCTCATCAACTCTTACCTATCTTGGCCTTCCGGTATTTTTCTACCATGCACTTGATCAAACCCTTCAAGTAGGTTACTCTCAACCTGTCCCTTCTTTCCTTGCCTCCTTTGCACCGTGAGATATCCTATTCTCAAAGCCTGCTTCCATTATTTACAAAAAATACCTCAAATGTTTCTTTTTTGTTGTTAGCAACGGTTCTTTCTTGCAACCACAAGCCTATGAGAAAAAAAAAACGATACCGGATCCTTCATGAATGAATCACCGTTCCCTACACGTGTACCAAAACTTATAAACGCTGTGACAAATGATAACTAGCAAAGAGAGAAGATTTTGTAGCTCACTTTGCTGGATGGTCGGATGGGGAAACTTATGATGCCTCAGTGGTTTCGGTAGCAAAAAATATATATATTTGTTACGTCAAATTGGCGGAATTCTAATTTTTTCCAATAAACAACTCCATACTTAGTTTCAAATCGATTAAAGGTTCGTTTTAAGGAAAATAAGGATATAAACTATTTTTTAAGATAAAATTAATTAAAATCAAACGTTATAAAAAAAAATAGCCTGTTTCTCGATTCTTTTGAAAAATAAATAAATACATTGTTTTGTTTTTTTTGTTATCAAAGGTTTATTTAAGTAAAACAAAGATATAAATCGACCATATATCACGATCAGAAGTCAAATGAAACCGGGTTTTTTTTTTTACAAAAAACGGGTAAATTTTGGCAACGAGGCTATTACTTTTGTTATGCAGGGATAAATCCTCAAGGGATCAATTAAGCATAAACTTACATTGTATATTGAACTCCCTCACCAACCTAATTTGGCAGTATTTTTTTTAAATCGTGCATGACATATGAATAACTAGTCAGCAAGAACTGCTTAGAAACGGGAGAAACATGATTGATACTGACTGTGATAATGTTCATAGTTTTGTTTAACAGTTTCTACCAAATTTCTAATTTACATAAATAGATCCCCGTGGCCTGCGCAAGACCTGGAACTAATTATCTAAAAGAGTATTCAAAAGAAATATGACCTTCCATCTAAAACTATCTTTAAGAATCCTTCATCAAGAATTATCTAAAATAGATATTTCATCTGATATTCTCCTTTGAAAATATCTAAAATTATCTAAAAATGGAGATATTTCACATAAAATTATCTTTAAATAAAGATCTTAATCAAAAATTATCTTTAAAAATCTCCCATCTAAAATTATCTTTAAAAAAAAAAGAAATTTTTAATCTAAAATTATGTCCAAAAGATCTTACATCTAAAAATATCTTCAAAAAGATTTTCTATCAAAAATTATCTTATAAAGAAGATTTTTTATCAAAAATTATCCAAAGAAAGTAGTTCATTTAGATCTTTATTTTAAAAAAGTTCTTTTGTCGAAAATTATCTGGGAAATTAGATCTTTCTTTTAAAAAAAAGTTTTGTCTGAAACTATTTCAAAATTGTCTTTCATCTAAAATCATTTTCCAAAAAAGATCTTTCGTCTCAGATTATTTTTAAAAATATACATTCCATCTAGATTCATCTTGAAATTCTTTTATCTTCAATTTTCCAAAAAATTATCTTTCATCTAAATTATCTGAAAAAAAAGGAGAAATAGACGCTAGCACGAAGTTACGGCTTTGTTGTCCCAAATGACCATATGGTCCCCAAAAAGCACTTTATTGGAAAGAAAATTGGACCAGAACTTTTGAGATCTTGTGTAGTAGTGAACGCATACAAATATTCAAAGTTGTAGCTCCTCAAAATCAACTTTGAGTGCCCAGATACTTAGACATAAGGACAACCAACGAGATAAAAATGTTAGGCTTTCTTAGCTGTCTGGCTGGTCGGGTGGGCTATCTCAAGGGGGCAACAGTGTTCAAATATCCATCGTCATTCTGGTTAGCAATGGTGAACATTGACAGATTTGCAGATTTTTTAAAAAAAAAGAGGAAAGTTCTTCAAAAATTCATAATTTGAATTCAGTTTAATTGTTATTGGAGAAACAAATTCCTTTTTTAGCGTCTGTGATAACAGTTATCAAATTGACTGATTGGAGGCCATCAAATATAACTCATTTTCGAAGACAGTTCAGACATTTTACGCTGTCAACTAACATAACCATGGTTTTTAATTAACAAACATTCGAAGAAATTAGTCCAGACTTTACAAGTGGGGGAGATAGAGAACGGTTTCGATAAGGGACTGTTGCAACACAGGACGGTTTCAACAAGTTTAATTCCTCCAAATCAATAACATGCTAGTGTGACAACACCCATACTACGCATGTACATTTTGACACCTCACCCTCTACCCACACACACCAGGGAAGAGACACATTCAACATTTGCTACTGCATTTTTCGAAAAAAAGGAGTTTTGTTGATATGAAAATGTTTTTTACACACCGTATTTTTGTCATATTGTTCTGGCAGTTTATATGGATCAATCAAAATTTACATAGTTTGAATAATTGTTTTGTTGAATCCTGAGTGACACGGTTAGTATGTGTCGAATTCAGTATGTCTAGCTTGTGCATGATGTTCTGCCATGGCTAATAGAGTTGGGACCATTTCAATAAACTGTTAGACATCAGTTTTTGAAAATGTTTACAAAAGTTCATTTAATATCTTATTTCGGGATGTAGATGTTTTTTGAGATCTAGTTGTTTTGTTTTTGTTTGTTTTTTTTTGTTTTTTTTTTTGTTTTTCAAATTTAGAAACCTTTGAGGAAACCAAACATTGCAGTTTACATTCGCTAGAATATGACAGGTTTTAAAACAGTTGCAGATTTATAAAATAAATGAATGTTTAATTAATTTTTTGATAAAACTTTAATTCCTGACTCTTTCTGACAAACTTTAACATAATATTTAGATTAAAAAACATCTCAGACACTTCCTAACACACGGCAACTTGATATTTGCAAAGAAAATTTGACTCTTGACACTTCATGACATCCGATCTAAAAATGTCTTTGGAATCCATGCTGTACTGTGGGGAATATCATGTCGATAGCCAGACAGGAAACTGGATATTACCAAATACATATACATTTCCAACTTTGACAATGACATGTTTTTAAAAATAAAGAAATGTGAATATCCGACTATAGTAAGACATTTACCCTTCATAATTCATTCACACATAATTCGTTTCCTTTTAGAGTCCGTCGAACGAAGCTATCTCCAAAACTGTTCGCATAGATTTCTCTCAGTTTTTAAGCTAGTTTGGCTAGCTGACAGGTGATGTATATATGTATGTGTCAGGAATCATCAATTCTCTCCCGAAGTAGGGTTTTTATTGAGGGTTCTGTTTGGGATGACAGTTTATGCTAAATTTACCCCTTAGTTTGTGTCGAACTGTTCTTCTTTAAATTCAACCTTTTTTGTGATCATCACCCCAAATAGGCATGAAAAGTAACATTCATGGATCACCTTTTTTCGAATACTTTTTTATTTTTGACGTTCAACACAACATGCGGCCAAAATACATTGGTTGCATGAAGGTTTCTATTGGGTTTGCTAACTAGACTTGTATACTACTAAAAAAAATTATTTGAACAATTAAATTGTCATGTAAAGAAGACAGTATATGTACAAGTGCTCATCTCATATAGCCTCAAAACGTCTCTGAAATTGTTTAAATTTCTTATATTTTTGATCCAGGGGGTGCCAAGGCACCCTTTTCAGCAGGCATCCCTTCTGTGTTCCTTCACTTCTTTTTCTAGTGGTACACTACAGAATCTTTTGTTTGTTTTGTTATTTTTTCTCTTTTCACTTTTTAGTTTCGACCTAGTGACCGGGAGCGAAGTTAGAGGAAGTTAGTTGTAAAGATGTGGTTTTCATCGGTCAAAGTTCGGAAGACCAAAAACTTTTTCTTGGGAATCGGCCAGAATTTTTGATAAATGCTTCTCAGAATTGAGAATCGTTATTCACTGAACTATCTTCGTCGGACAACCCTGCACAATTATAGCCACACTTCAGGAAGGCTCTAAACTAATTTAACAAAGCCCAAGACGCTTTAAAAGTTGGCAAGAATCTTGGAGAAAAAATGTAAGCCCACATATACCAACGTCTCTAAATATATACGCATATATAGGTAAGTTAAGTAAGTAGTGCCCCGGCTTTGGCTACACAGATCACATAACTATTTACTCGTCCCGTTTCTGATACGTAGAATGTAGGCTTTTTTACCTTAAGACGAGAGGAGATGGATTCATGCCTTTCTAAAAGCCAGGGTCTGAACTCAGTTTACTGATTTCATTGACCTTGCTTCCTTCGAATCAGCTATCCTGTATCCCATAAGTCATATCATCATCATCATCATCATCATCATCTTTTCAGAGTCCGTCAAGTGGACTTACGTTTTTCTCAAGATTTGCAACACCACTGTATCATAGGCTTTATGGCGCTAATACTTTCTGAACTTGTTTAGTTCGTCAAACAACTCATATACTGCCGGTTACAGTTTTGCATATGAACCCTGGCGACCCATGTTGCGAGTTATGATGTCAATCTGTTGTCTGCCATTCTTACAACATGTTCAGCCCATTGCAAATTGATTTTCCCGATCGATTCCATGATATCACTGACACCTGTTTTTTTCTACTATATACTGCACTGTTTTGTGATCTCTCAATGTGATGTTGAGCAGGATTTTCTCATGGGCACGTTGCATAGTTCTCTTTTTGAGAGTCAATCTTTTGGTTAGGAACCATGTTTCAGCTCCATAGGTGACTATCGGGAGGATGCATTGGTTGTAGACCTCATGGGATTTTCTTGTTCTTGAAGGTTAAGTTTGCGCAACCGAAAGTTTGCTATCATAGAATGATTATTTTCTCCTTTTACTTTTAAGAGTTTCCCAGGGATTCGTTGTTCTTAATAGATATATTGGTCTGGAAGGAATCAATGCAGGGGCATTTAAGTAAACTAAATATATTTGTTCAATGTTACTGCTGCATTAATATTTTCCTGTCAACTTTATATTGGAAAGCTCTTGTTAAGTGTTCATTACAATTCGTGAAAGTACTTTGCAGGGGATTTTGAACCACCAACCTCTCGATTACAAATTGTACACACGAGCAGACTGCGCCACGACGGTACCTGACGAAGAACAATTCATTTTCAAATATAAATCATTTCTGTATGATTTTTTAAATATTTTCCATTTACAAATAAGAAAAAACATTTCGTTTTTAAAAAGAAAATCATTAAGTGCATATGGAAAGTTCAGTCTATATAACTGAAACGGCGTGCAATGCGTTACAACGAAGTAAAAATTACCTAAAATAGTGTTTTGTTTTTTTAGAGTTGCACGGCGAGATGTAATCAAAAAGCTCATTCACTGTAAAGTTCTCTAAAAGTATTGAAATTCGTTGAGTTTTACAAAAGTTATTACAAAATTAGAATCATCAATTTGTGTAAAATATCAATTTACTCATATTAAAGGCAGAGCATTAAATGTATGTGTATGATATACACAGTGTATAACCATACACCCTTGATATTTAGTAGGCTATTTACTGCGACATAATTATAAACTTGAAGACATAAGTAACGGGGATTTTGTCCGGTTATTCTTCTCTGTGAAATATGTACCTGCCTTGTGAATCAGCATTCAGATTCTAGATATTGTTTAATTGGACTCGAACCACTACCGTAGAAACTAGTTGGTAACACTCAATTACTTGGGGCATGGAATAGGCTTTACAATTATTTTCCAAGCTTGGCTGACATCCATTAAAAGAAACGTTTTTCTGAGAAATAAGATACGGTACAAGTCTACCACAGCAATGGTCTCTTCCCCAGGTGAAGCGTAATCACCTATGTTGTGATGTCGAAAACCTTGTTGTTTGATAAAGACAATGTTGCCAATCTAAACCTTTTTTCAATTTTTCGAATTTGGGTGTCGTTCCAAGAATCAAGAAATTGAACAGAAACATTGTTTATTTATTTATTTTTTCAACTATTTTTTCAAGAAGTAATAAAATCATTTTATTTTTTTAATGTTTTTGGCTATTTTATCTTAGTTTTATTAGATTTTTTTGTCCAGACCAATTACCCTCTGGCAGTAGGCAAATAGTGTTGAAGTAGCGTTTAGTTCAAGGATGTACGAACTTCTGCCCACAATTGGCGTCTTGATGACTGAGCAAATAAAATTAAAATGGGAGTAAGAAGTAGATATTCTTTGCAGGGAATTGAAAATATCGCAACTTTGCATAAATGAATCACCATAGCCCACGTGCGTACCAGAAATAATGAAAAGAATTAAAAGAAATCAATGCTCGTTCAAGTTCTATGTGAATGATTGATAGGAGATATCTTTTATCAGAGAGATAGATACCTTCCAGTGGGATGGTGTATCATCATTGACACAGAACCTAGAAAGTCATACTTTTAATTAAATGTGAATGATTGTACACACATCATATTTCACAGTTTCTATCTTGCCGAAAGGGAATTCCGTTGTCTGATCGGTTAACAGCACGGAAAATGGGTAGAACGAGTCGAATTCAAACTCTGACTGAGACTGAAAAGAGCATTAATGTTTCAAGACAGGTATTTTTCCACTCATGCTTGGTGTAAAATAGCTTATGGGGAAGTGAGTGATCCAACCTCAGATTTTTGTCACCTCTAAGTCGATTTTACAAACTGCAAAACCCGAATAACTATCCGAAACATAGCAACTCGTGATATGTGAAACGCGGACCGGGTACGCTGATGCCGTACCCAGCGAAGGATCACTACTCTTCTTATTTCTTCATCATGCAAATACATTTTCTTTTCCCTTAAACCAGCAATGAATGTATGAAATATAAACTCTCTGAAATCTGAGGACAACTCATTTGAAATGAAGAAAATTAGCAACGAGGAAGGAATTTTGAAATTTTATATCTTAACCCAAAAGAGGGAAAATCCATAAAACCACCATTAAATCCCTGTAAGGCTTGAATCCCGGATTCATAAAATTACCTTCAATGAGCTTTTATGAGCCTGAAGGAATTTTTAGAATCTTGTAAAAAAATAATTAAAGTTAACGCAGAACAAGTCAAGCGTACTTGAGAAACTTATTTTTTCACGAAAACGTTTTCTATACTTGATTGTCACATGCATTAGTAAATTTATGGTCGTTTAAAAGAGGCTTATACATAAATAT
Source organism: Thysanoteuthis rhombus (assembly GCA_963457665.1). NCBI lineage: Eukaryota > Metazoa > Mollusca > Cephalopoda > Oegopsida > Thysanoteuthidae > Thysanoteuthis > Thysanoteuthis major. The sequence continues at coordinate 55,442,816 of OY735220.1, forward strand.
TTCTGAATTAACATTTTTGGAATGAGCATATATAGTGAAGTAGATAACAGGGACCTCTTGAAAATTATTATATAATCATAAAATTAAGTGTGTGTTCTCCATAGGGTTCCCACTAAATCTTCCTAATTGGCCACTTGAACATCCAAGATGGAGGCCATTTTTCAAGATTATAGCAAAATTGGCCATCCAAAGCAGATTTTGTTGTGTAGGGACGTGTGTTGTAAGCTGATTTTGATAATGTTGGTGCTAATTCGTATGTTTTGAAACATGTTATGATATCTTTCTGTTTTTTTTTTCACCGGTATAGTGATTCTAATAATGTAATATGAAAATAGTAATGGAAATACAATGAAAAGATAGCCAATATAACCTTAGACGAAAATTGACAAGAGAGAATACCAATATATCTGTATTATAAATGTTCGTCTAGCTGCTGCTGATCCCATTTATAGCCTTTTGTTTTATTCTGAAAAAGGTAAAAGGTTCTACCCTTGATCGTGAATGTCAGACAAACCACGGACAGAGTCCTACTAGTAAATAATTGAACATCGACTGGACCATGTATTTCCTATACCAACTGAATGAGGAAGAACACAAACGACTCTCAACCCAATCCAGCAAGGACAGTAGATGGTAGAATATCTTTCGGTATATATGTTTGCTTAGAAAGAAGATATATTTCCGAATTTCTCTCTGTTACTACTGCAAATTCTCTCATCTAATATTGATAGATAAAATATCGTATAATTTTATTTGTCAACTCAAAAACCATTCCTTGTATTTGATTCCTTTGATAAATATATAGATCAGGTAGGCTCTTTTAACAGTTTTTCCCAGTGAGAAGTCTTCACCTATTCCATCACTGGTTTTCGATCATCAAAGCCGAGTTTTAAAGCCACATGTCTTTTCAGGCGTGTATTGGACAAAATAGTTTGATGGAATCTGTCTCCCAGCTTCATCAATCCTACTCTTCATGCTGAGTGATTAGCAGATAGGCATTGAGTATCATTTTTAATTTCCTTGGTATAACTTAGCCATGGATTGTACCCACGAACTACCGAACCAGAGATGAGCTCTCAGCAACGGTGATCGGTGAATATCAGGCAAGGTTCTCAATGGTTGCGACAGCTATCCATTTTTATTGCTTACTTTGTAACATTAGGTAATCATGGAAGACGGCTCGTCTAAATTCTCATTCAAAAACCCTCTTCTCTGTCAGGCATGTTGACATGTCGTCATCAATATATCTGGCAAAATGGACAGAACCAAGGAAGAGATTGATTCATGCCTTGCCTAAGAGGATCCATTCTAAGTATGCCAAACAAACATAAGCTATCTAAGAAGAAATGTGATCTCAGTTCTGGGATTTTATTTTCTCTGCTGGTGACAATTACACCATTTGCAATATATATGTATAGTCTAGAATGTTACTCAGCTTTAAACTCTAGACATATAAAAATTCGAAGTTTTGATAGGTGTCACTTCAGTCACTTTTTTCCCCAATGTTACCCATGCGATTTATCTATTTTTATCCACTGCTTTTCCCATTTCACTTATGTTTTGTTATTATTGTAAAATGTATGAATTTCATCTTCTTTGGGTTATTAGTTGTTCATTGTGTAACCTTTTCGGGGATTTAAAAACAAAAAAGATATATTAGCACGGCACCCAAGCAGTGTTGATCAAACGCTACTTCCCCATTTCCCTATATAGCTTATGTCATACAAGTAGTTTGCCATTTTATATAGGTATTGTATATTGATTTTTTTTATACTACAAGTGATTCATTTTCCAAACAGGGCATTTATACGTAAGTTACCCCAGAAATATATTTTATGATGAGGGATAAGTAAGTATAACAACAGACGTGGCTCAGTGTTCGTGTCATTCCTATTGAATATTCACCTATGAAAATACTAAATTCGTTGTGTTGGTTTAAATCTCAGACTGCATGCAAACTTACTTAAGATATCATCTCAAGGATACAAATTACAAAGAAAAAAATTCTTCAAACTTCATTTTCTACATAAATTCAACGGAAGAATTTGACGATTTTCCCTAGGAACTTTAAATTAATTTTTCCTCATAGTATACAATCAAGCTTCCATCAATTTTTTTATCAATTTTTTATCGCAAGGAAACCGCTTTATAACGTGTAGTAACACCTCAAAAGGCGATTCCATTCATATGGAACTACCTATCAGTCAGACAAATGGACCAGAGCCAGATGTTTTCCCTTTTCCCTGTTTATATTCGATACAATAATCTTTCACACTGACAAAAACTGGACCCATCTCTTTTGGTTACTTAATTCCTCTAACATTATTCATTTTGATATGAACTATTCATTTATTCCATTTTTATACTTTCGTTTAATCATTAATTTTCGTTGTCATTTCTGTATAGTTAGGCTGATGAATTTTAAAGGGACTGGGATGTCTAATCATGGCTTAGTTAGATTGTTAATTATTTCATGACTTTGATTGACCATTCTCACAACTAAAGAATTAATACTCGGTATTGATCAATAAATCTTAGAATTACTCGAGCAAATTTCGAATTTTCTGACACTATAGTTCCATGATATATATGAGATGGTACACTAATTGTTCAAAAACATTATCACTGAACAGAACAGGAAGCTATACTGTTTATCAAACAATTAGGACCGTTGCTTGCATTCATTTATGCTTAGATTTTGAATTGATATCTGCAGTGTATATATATAATTATACAATTTTCCAAATTATTTCATTTCCATTAGGAGATTATAAGTCAATAATAAAACGGGTACAACCTAAAAATTAACAAACTCGTTTCATATGAGTTTTTGAAATATATATTCGTGTCTATGTAAATACAAAATTGCCCAGTAGTGGGGCAGGATTAATTCCTGTTGAGACATCTATGATCTGGTGAATCATTTTATCACATTTCTCAAAGTAACATTCCTCTTTAAGATGACTGACAAACACTTCAGGAACTAAAGCACTTACTGTAAATGTTGTTATTTTTTGTTTTACACCAAAAAGCTATAGAGTCTGTAAACTCGATATAATATCCATTTCCTCCTACAAATGCAAGGGGCACTTTACTAGTTTTTTTTTAATAAGACCTTCATGAGTATTTGTTTGATGAGCACTGAAATTGTTGGTTGGGATCAATGATCCCTCCTACTGGTATATATAAAATCCATTTCTTCTTAAAAAGGCATAAAATTATTTACTACCCCAAAAGATTTGGATAACTATGGTGATTACTTTTATTATGGTTTTTCTGTATTTGATTGTATATTAAATGTAATTTTTTTTTAATTCACAAACAGCTTTGCAAAGAGGTTTAGTGCTACAAATGCTAGAGTCTACAATAAAGCATGAATCTATTGGATTTTTATGCAGTTTAAGTATCCAATATATAATTGAAATTTTTCATCTATTGTAAGTCCTAACTTTTCACATAATGTTATGTTATTAATTATATCATGTGGTTAACTAGTTGATACTATAAACGTCGATGATGGAGTTCCTATTGAACCTTTTTACAAATAAATCCTATATCTTTTATAAGAGATCTGCAGATACTTGAAGATTCTTTAGCGCCAGACTCATTTTTTTCAACTATTTAAAGCACTCCATTTTCAGTTTTCTTAATTCTTCACCCCCAAATTCCACGTTTTGACAGCGTGATGGTTTTTTTCGAGTGACTACCTTTTATTTCAAATCGATACGTTATGTTCACTTGAGTTAATTGAATGTTTCCATCTTGCAGAGGAACTGTTTTTGACTGGACAATCTATGACAACCCCGCACTCTGACCACTTCCTCTTTGTAGCTAAAGGCCAAAAGTTTATCTCTCAGCAATATATGCAGATTTATTGATCAACAACACATAAATCAAGCTGCTATTTATCTAGAAGTCGGCCAACCTTTTATATTTACAATGGAATTTACAAGCAATGAAAAGGTTTTATCATATCATCCCAGCAGAATCAGCTGCCTCGTCGATAAGTTCTTGTGACCCGGGATAGCATCAACCACTGCCCTTCCCAGTTCAGTTTTATTACTTCTTTTTCCAGATGAGACATCAGTTCTCGAGATAACACGACTTGAGACGGGATTTTAGAGAAATCCGATTTTTCCTAAAGAATGCAGGTCAATAGAGGCAATCATATGGCCAACATCTTTTGACACAATGCTGCTTTCCGGTGATAAATTTTAAAAAAGAATGAATGCTGCGAGACTTGAAGTAAGGGAATCCTTTCAACATAAGATTAAATTGCAAATCACACATCTCCATAAAATCCTGTCCAGGAGGATTTAATAAACATAACAAGGACAAAATGTTTAATTTTCTGTCCTTTGGCCCCATTGGTGTGGCCTTTATACAAACATGACCAGCCCGACTGATAGACTAGCTCAAAAACTGAAAGAAACCGATGTTGATAGTTTTGATGACAGTTTTGTTCGTCGGTTTCACTAATAATCACGATATTGCACAAAACAGCACATTTTATCCCCTGCAAGATCTATTCGGCAAGTTGCTAATGCCTGAAACAAAATTTCCCAGTATATCTATAAACATAGGTGGTACATAGTTATTGACTTACTTAGTTGGTCCAGTTTACTAACTACAGATTAAGTTTTTGAAAACAAAAAAAGTAACTATATAGGATAAAACTGGGTATGGTTTTGGAATTGAGAAATTAAAAAATTGAGAATGTTTTTTTCATTCTCTGATACAGATGTAGTTATGTTTTTTTCCATCAACTGAGTTCTAGCAATGTTCCTGTATGGAGACGCATGTCCTCCCTCGGCAACACGAAGGCAAAGGTTTGCCTAACAAGAAGTATGAATCAAACACACCCTTTTTCGGAACAGTTAATCTCTAGGGAAGGAAAAACTATTTGAAATGTGGATGCCCTTATTTGAATTTTCCGTTGGTAAAAATTTCTGGGAACGTCCGTCTGCAAAAAAGAAAAAAATCCTAGAGAATGAGGCATGAGCCGTACAAATCCTGTGCACTCCGACGATTGGTTGGAGCGAAGTAAACGTTATTTTCTTTCTCAGAGCCCCTAACCACGACGTCAGCTGTTTACTTGACACCTTAAGTCGTCAATACCAGTGCACATTTATTTCCATTGAAATTCTCTCTCCTTTCCACATCAGGGACACATTCTAGGTTGAAAGATTATCACCAAGAGGCTATATCTGTGAAAATCTTTTGTAACCACCGGACACACTTGTTGCAGACATTTACACTTGCAAACATGCTAACACAGCAAGTTAAACTCAAACTGACTCTGCAAATTCTCTCTTTATCATTCAACTATCCGATATACATGACTGAGAGATTCAAAGAAACTCACAGGTTATATAGGCTACCATAATGTACTCAAATATTTGGAAAAAAAATTTTTTTTTTTTCATGTCTCGTAACTTTTATTCATCCTATTTTATTTGATTTTGATTTTTTCTGAGAAAATTCACTGGATCGGTTCCATATGTTACCAGGGGGCAAAAAATCACTATAAAAAAGCATTTGAATTTTGGGTCGAGTGAACTTGACGAGTGTGAAAAAAATCAATAAACAATTAGTATATAAATAGAAAAAAAATACAGTTTCAAAACTATATTTTCTCTTTCAGCTATTTTCTAAAGATTTTTTTTCTATCCATTATGTATTCCTGTTGTTCTACCCTTAGAAAAATGTTCTCACATTCTGAAAAAATCTCGATGTTGTTCTAAAAAAGCTCTTTGATGATGTTCTCCCCCATAGTACAGCTTGGTTTCAAAATATAATTTGCATTTTCATTGTAAACCAATTGAAACGACGTAAACTTAGTTGCATCATTTTCATTTAATCCACTTACCATTTATGTTTGACTCAAATGAATATCCCACCGATCATTATCAGTATTGCACACTTTTCCATGAAGTCTATCCACTTCAGGTGGTAAAACAAGATTGTAATATGACGAACCCGAAATTTAGCTGATCTATCTTCCATAATTATATCAATATTTTTCTGAACTATCTCTAATGGAGACCTAAAACGCGGGAATATTTTGTCGATCAACAAGTGCGCCACCATTTCTACTTTCTTGTTAGGCGCTGCGAAATATTCTGACCACCCGCTATATAAACTGATGAGGCTAATCATGTATTGATTTCCTAATAACAAAGAAGGACAAGGACCTGAAATATGATGGTAAGTCGCTATTTTGAATTTTAAGGGTGACTTTCTTTCGGATGAGATAGATAATAAGAAATATCATCTAAATCATCTTCTATTTTCTTCCTTAGTTTTGACCTTTTCTTTGGTAATGCATCTTTTTAAGATCATAATTAAATCCATCTGCATTTTACTCTGATACTATATAAATGCCACCCTCGTATTTCAACTGGTTATGTAGGCGAGGACCCTTTATGGCGATACAATTCCTGAGGCTCAAACTCTTTCGTAGTGATCAAAGTCATTCCATACACCAGGTCATATAGGCAAAGTGGTTCAATACTACTATCTTCTGGCACATTCGGTATTCTAGATAGGAAGCCCCCACAGACATTTTCTTTGCCTGTTTAATATTTAATTTTACAATTATAGGCTTTGATGCTATGGTAAACACCCCTTTCTTGATCGTCTACCAGCGAGATTGTGCACTGCTTAATCGACATAAAAGGGAATAGGTTAGTTTCATCTTACAGCCCGGTCAAATTGGGTTTAGGTTAAGCATGTATCCGAATAAAGACTGTATGGTTTATTTGGTCCGAGTAAGCTAGCTCCAAAACTTTACTTAAGTTATCCTTTTGAAAAATCAAAGGCTATTTGACAGCCCTCTATCCATTTAAATCTTGCATATTTTTGTTTAAGCAGTCAGCAATAGTGGGAAATATTCATATAAATCGTGTATAATAGGAACACATGTTCAATAAAGTTTTAGGTGTTACAAATGAATCAGTAGATTCTTACTTATTATATGCCCCCCTCTATTGACGAAAAAATCAAAGTAATAAACCCCTCTGATGAAAAATGAAATCACTGATAATTTCAGCCTTCTTTCATCAGGGAAAGAATCAAGATGTCATCCAGCTGATCAAATGTATATTTATCCACCCTTTCTAATACTACAGTCATTAATCCTTCAAAAGTATTGTGTTTATTAGTTAATCCAAAGGGCATGAACTGGAATAGTTTTTTTTTATGACTTGGGAACGCTGTCGTCTCTTCATCTGATTTGTCAAGTTCATACTGCCAGTAAACGGTCAAATTTGAAAACATATTCAGCGTCATCAAAAGAGAAAAATATTTTCATTCTCTCCCCTATCAATGTTAAAACTCGAACCGGCCATAAGCCGACGCTCCATTACAATTAAGGGCAACTTCTCAAAAGTTTGTCTTTTACAGCAAAATCCCCCTTGTTTCTAAATAAAACAACGAAACAACCCTATCCAAGATTAGAAAGTTTTTTTTTTGTTTTGAAATTTGTCATAAACTCCATATTCATTGAATGCAACATGTCTATAAATAAATTGATCTTACACGGGGTTGTCTCTAATGGAACTTACTCCCCTTCAAACACCAGCCCTTAAAGGCAACTATAAATGCCGTTCTGTATAGATAGTTGCAAAACCAAGGCTACATAAAAAAAATAATAATGAATCCCTTTGACAACCGGTTGGATGGACACACATTTTAATAAGGCAGACAAAAGTGACACTGTCAAAGAGATCCAGGTCCTAAATCAAGTCTATGTTGGAAGTGACTTCAGACTAGATGTGAAATTAGAAATAACACCGATAAAGAACACGGGAAAACGTTCCATAGCAAACTGCAGTCACACACGTGTCAAAAGAGCTCATCCAATCCTTTAAGCTTGAACTGAAAAGTAGATACGAACTTCTTACAGAACAAGAAAAAAGAATGACACCAACATCAACAAATTCGACAACGAAATCCCAGCTTCTATCATCAAAGTCACCACTATGATTAAACCAATGACCACACAAACCATGAGCAAAATCTTAAAAGAAGACAAGATAAAATGATATACACGTCAGTGATCATCGAAACAATTTACGAAAAAGGTCGGGTCTCCAATGCTATTAACAAAACTCAGCAAAAATACAAGACGGGGACAAATAATTAGTGTAGTCGAAAAAATAGAAACTAAGCAATACACAGGGACTAGTTAGTCGAAAATACCCAACATTTTACCCAAAACTCTTCTCTTCTAAATCAGAAACACAAATCACCGAACAGGATGTGCAAGACACAAGCAATCAGTTTAAGGACTTCCCAGAAGAATTAAGGCGTTGAAAGTGAAGAAAGCCATCAAAAAAAAAGGAAAAATCCCTGTATAAGATGACATCACCATCAAGAAACTGGTGAAGTCATCGCTGAGAATCTACTCATTTTCATCAACTTATGCCTGAAACACAATAAAGTTGTACAAGATCAGAACACTCCATTCATGGAGCTGTTGCATAAATAAGTCAACTCAACTGCATTTACGAACCTTCCACCAAAATAATCATCAACCTAATCATAGAAACGCTAGATTAAAAGCAACCACGGGAACTAGCTGAGTTTTGGAGAAGCTACCTAGCCATGGAAAACCTTAATTCGAAAAAAAAATAGAAGAAAAGGTGGTAGAATATTGAATGCCACCCATATAATATGTCAATGACATGTTCATTTTACGAGATGTACACCCTGTGTATGTCAGAGTATTGCAAAATATATACCATTGCAGCAGCTTTTTCATAAGGTAACAGAGATTCATAGCCCTTTAAGTCACCAGAATGGAGTGAGAAAAGGGTGATACCAGCTCACCCGAACTCTTCACTGCTTGTTTTGAAATAATATTCAGAAAAAACTTAAACTTAAAAACAAAGGGATTTATACAGACGGTAAATACTTGAGTGGCCCCAGATTAACAGACAATGTTGTCCTTTTGCAGAGAACCGTTGCGACCTCAAATTAATGCTAAAAGCACTGAACGATTAATAGCAAGAAAGATGTCCTCTGCATGTTCAGCAAAACAATGGTCATGTACAACATCTCTCAAATAAACTCACAGTGATCAAAGTCGAAAACGCAAACTGGAGAAAGTAAACTGCTGCATCTACATAAGATAATGAGTTTCGATAAAATCATCATGAAAAGGGGAAATCAAGCGAAGAATCATTCGAGTATGGCAAGCTTTCGAGAGAGCATGCTCAACCTTCAGGAATAAAATTAAAACCCAAGAATCCAAAAATGAACAGTATACACCAATGTATCCTCTCGATTGTCACTTTTAGAGCTGAAACATGGGACCTAAACAAGAGACTGATCTGCAAACTTAGAACAATGCAACGTGCCCATGAGGGAATCATGCCCATGTCCTGACACTTTTGTGACTGCGGAGATTGTGCGTTGGTGAGCATCAAAGCCCAAGTGTGCAGGTGCATTGCATCAGCCAATGAGGTTATTCTGAGACTCCACATTGCTATGAGCAATGGGAACTTTTGGATTCATCCTTGGGTTCCTTTTCTGTTACTCAATCAAACTGCAGGGGGCAGTTCGACCCAGGGCAAGCTGTCCAATTGTAGTAAAAGGGACAAGTCGTGCTAGTCCTGACGCTTTTGTAACTGCAGTTGCTCAATAACAATAGTCGAGTCAGCTGGAGCCTTTTTTTATAGGTTTCTCCATTTTTCCCCTAAAGCTTTGAGCTTGTGTTGCATTTGCTCTTGTTGGAGAGTGAATAAATAGATGCTCGACATCACACAGAGACACCACAAGACAGCACAGTATATCAGAGGAAAAAGACATTAGAAAAACTATTAGGAAACTGAAAATGGCAATGGGCTGGTCAACTAATGCACACCACAACTCACAATATGGAACCCAAGGGATAAAATGTGAAAACAAAACTGGCAGAATATAAGTTTGTGAGAGGAACAGGACAGGTTCAGAAAATTTTGGCTCCACGATGCTCACGATAGGGAGAAATGGTGAATCTTACAGAAGGTCTATATTCAACGACGGACAATAAAAGACTGATGATGATGAACGTAGATAGAATATAAGCTAATCAGAAGAGGAGAGGTTTTGCTTTCTCTCATTTTATTCAATGCCCTGCAATCAACGTAAATAATTCTGGTCCAGTCATTCTTTCTTTTTAAAACCATAGGAAATGACCAAGTACTACACGATTTCTCAATAACTCTACCTTCCAACATATAATTTACTGTTTTACCTACGTCATCTAGCTGTTTTAGGGGTGTGCAATATTGACTATTTCTTATGGCGCTATGATTTGCAGTATCTATTGTTGTCTTCGCGGTACAAGTTCTACTGAGATCTTTATCCGTGCCTGCAAATAAATCCATGTTATTCTTCATCAATTTATAGATCAAAGGTTCTAAACTGATTGGGTGCATCTGTACTGTTTAAATTAATGCTACCGTTGTTGTTCCCGTCTATCACTACTGCTGCTAGATGCAAAGCCGGAAAACACTCTGTTTTATGCACTGACTTTGGACAACGAATCTCCATGTAATCATTAAAAGGAGAAATCAAACAATCATTCTACGATGGCAAAGCTTCAGCAGAGCAAGCTCAAACTTCAAAAACAAAAAGATTACGGTAAATTTTAAAAGAAGAGTACACAACCAATAGTCACCTATGGAGCTGAAATATAGACCCTAACCAAGACAATGACCTGCAGACTGAGGTACATGCAACTTGCACGAGGAAAAATCATGCTCAATCTCTCATTGAAAGATCACAAAGCAGTATATCAGGTGAAAAAAAACAGGAGACAGGGATATCATTTGATGCACAGAGAAAAGCAAACAGCAATGGACTGATCATGTTGCAAGAATCACAACTCACAGCATGGATCCCCAGAGATTAAATGAGCAACTGAGTCCAGCAGAGTACAAAAATGGAGGAACGGACTAGACGAATACAGGAAGTATTGGATCCGTGACGCCCAAAATAGAGAGGTGTTGTTAATCCAGGGGAAGATTCATGTCCAACGACAAATGTTAAGAGAATGATGATGATGATGATGATGGTGGTGGTGGTGGTGGTGGTGGTGTTGATGATGATGATTTATTGTCTGATTTGTATTTTACGTAATGGCCACATAATTTCTTCGGTAGACATCCGGTCTCACAGACGCTGCTGAATACTCAATACTAAACTGATTTGCTCTCATCCATTTTGTTTTTAATCATGCATATAGTTGTCGTCTGGGACTTCAAAATTGTAGTGAAGCTCATACCTGCTATATTTGCAACGAGATAATCCTTTTCCAATGACACAAATTCACCTCTAATGTCCAATGCCCAAAGAGTGTTTTAGACTTCCTAGCACATAAAATCCGTAATTGGTAGATACTTTTTCCAACTTGAAAGACAATTTTGACCCCCCCCCCGCCTGTCAACTGATAGAAACCAACTGTTAGTGGTTTCTAACTTAACATTACCATCAGCGCGATGTTTTCCGCTCCATGGCTTCAAATACCTTCCCGTAGATGATGAAGGTCTCCGCACCTGTATCAATAGATGCACTGTAATTTGCATCATTGGTTCGAATTGTAATTGTACTGAAGTTTCTCATAGCATTAATCTTTAGTGTCGTACACCGTTTCGTTTGGCGACCTTCCCTCATCTTTGAACAAGGTGCTTTAGTTTCCCCAAACGGCCTGGCACTGTTTTTTATTGTGTCCTTCGCAACCGAATGGCCGATAACAGTTGATTTCTTCCAAAACGGGCAGATGGTTACTTCTATATTTGTTTCAATTGTTTGATTCCCTTACTCTAGTATTTATTTTGTCTACCTAGCGCCAAGATCTCTCTCTCTCTCTCTCTCTCTCTCTCTCTCTCTCTCTCTCTCTCTCTCTCTCTCATCTATATCCTTCATTTTTTCTCGTCGTCTGTCGAGGTTTATTCCTATAAGTTTGTCGAAACCCAACCTCCCGGTCTGAGATATGATACAAATTTCCACCAGTACAATTCAAGATGCTTCTCTAAAATGCCTGAGGATTCTGTTTAATTAGCAGTTGCTGAATTTCTATGTTTCTCATCCTACTCCTAAATGCATAAACTAATCGTTCTTTCGGTTTCCGGAAAGACCTTCTCATACAGAAAAATTACTCAGTATTTTAATTTTCTTGTACTTTCACCTCTCCAACCATGTTATTCTGCATCTGATAGCAAAAGCATCGCCTCCATTTTGTCCGTGGCTTCTGAATGGCTCCTATCCAAAAAATCCACACAATTTGTTCCAAGTTGCACCTGGCACCGATTCAACGAAATTTTCATGAGGTCATCAGCCATCCCCGTCGCCAACTGATAGGCAAAGTGTGCTATGGAATAATCATTTAAAACTCCTTGCTAGATAGGTCCGCATCAAAAGTAATGGTATAAACAAGAGAGACACCTACAATACTGTAGTTTCTAAACCCACCACCTAAAGACTCCCTCTCATCAGTCAGCTGCAGTTTATTCAAAATATTAGGGTCCATGCTGAGAGAAAAAGGTCGATAACTCGATGAGAAATGAATGCAGTTTCTTGTATTATCCCTTTGACTAGTTTTGTTTATACTGACACTTGCTGTCACTTGTTTTCAAATTTTCCTTGTGTAGTGGTGTCAGGTTGGGCCATCTCGCTGTCTCTTGTTATTTATTTAAGTTTGAACATTTAACGATCATCAATTCAGACACATCTTTTGGATTAGCTACCTGAAAGTAAGCTAAAGGGTAGAACACGTGGTCTTTGTGTAACAGGCAAAAGCGAAAGATCGTAGAGACAAAGAGAAATGAGCCGTTGTAATGAAATGGAAGCGTCCATATCCATTTCTTTAGTACATTAAATCACTTCACTCTTTGACAGTTTATTAAAAATGCCTTAAATGCAACATAGCAGATGCAACACACAAGGTGAGGACAACCAACTTGGAGAAAATCCGGTTGAAGTGGACTTTGCTCTCCAGAATAAGGTAAACACTGCTGCTATCAACCCTAGCGCATGGGGGAGACTGGGGATGTTTGCAACACTTTCTGAAGCTCTCTCAGCTAGTTGGACAGCGTTTTTTTATGTGTAAAACCTCTATTTGTTACCCATAACATCTGAATTACAGAATTTACACATCAATCACAATATTCATTTGAATTGAAGAAGTCACAAGTTGTGACTAGCCCAAACCATCGGGCTTATGGCAAGATAACTTCAAAACATGCATAATACTTTTTGTTTCATTTTTTTTTTCAACACAGCAACAGATTTGAAATGTCTTCTGTCCTTCTGATAGCTTCGAGGTCAGACTGAGTCGATGCAGCGTGAGTGTCATCAGTGTAGCATGTTTTCGATTTGTAGAATAACTCTTATTGCCAACATCCCTTTGTTGCAGCCATTTACAATCTCTCCTAGAACAATCAAAAAACGTATTTTATGGGCAGCCCCTACCCTAAATGAAATCCAGGTAACTACGTAATGTAACTAGGAAAGAGTTATTGGTTTTGAATAATCCTGAAAATGAACACTGGCTGTTTCTGGCGACAAGGCCACACCTCAGGATAAACGTCTCGTCCCAAATATTTGGGATCAGCTAAAAGGCACATCAGTTATTTCCAAGTGCAGGCATGTCTGAAAAAGATCTACGGGTGAAATACACACCGGAAGTAATAAAATCCCGTTATATACATATTCAGGGAGTCTTAATTGAGTTAAACAGTATTTTTCCCCATTTCAATACTTCTGGTCTTTGTCTTACAGTTACGGCTCTTTAGTTCACCTGAGTCCTTTACAATGACAAAGGTACGTTTGGAAAAGTGACCAACAATTTGATATAAACAAACTAATGGCATACCTATGACAATGGTGCTTCAATCCTCTTCAAAAATACACACTTATGTGAGCGTCCTGTTAAAGGTCTGCCAAATACTTTTGATAACCATTGGTAGCTACGTTGCGTTTTCCTTAATCTGGTCCACACACTTGAATATCCTTTGGAAATGCAAGAATTCACACAGAAACAAATCTGGACTGTATTACAATTTTAAACTAGTGTTTTTAAATATTTTTTCGAGTGAAATACTGTATATTCTTGGATATAAGACAGATTGTCTCTTCATTATCATGATTATCGTTACTAACTCAGTGAATATATCAAAGATACCCGGCCTCATGAAGGCAACAGCAATTAAGATGAAGATATATGAAAATTGATTTGTTTCACTGAATAATTACTCAAGATCAGCAGTTCGTCGAAAAATGGCCGATACTTTCGATTAATTAAGCTTGGATTTACACATACAAGTATAACTTGCTTTTAGAGAGTTCGCATTGCGCCATTTTTTGCGTTTACGAAAAAAAAGCTGAGTAGCTGAAATAGTGTTCTCCGTTTGTTATGTAAAAATCCATCAAGGAGACACTCCTTTTTTCTACAGTTTCCATCAACTATATCCCTGTGCATTCTAACCACCTTTAAAAACAGCATCATTGACAGAATGTATATTAGCCGGTGACAATAGCCATTGATTTTGTATCAGATGCCTTCTAGAGGGCATACAATGCATATTTTTTGGTGGCATTGAGAAAAAAAATTTTTTTCATACAGCTTTAAACTAACAATCGATATGTTGAAGATGGAAGAACTCCGTATTTTGTTGAAAGCTGACCAGATGCCATAAACAATGTATTCATCAGATTTGAATATCTCGCATGACTAAGTTTTTTGCAAAATAACTCTTTCAAATTCTAAACTGAATTCCAAAGTTACGAACAGTCGACTTATATTCAAAAATGTACAATTGTTTAAATAAAACTTGTCTAGAACATGGCTACATTTTTCGGAACACATATATGTGTACAAGTAAATTCAAGACACAACAGGAATATATCTGTGAGAGGGTTTTATATTTCTCTTCTTCCCCTGTATCCTATTTAGCACACTGGTTTTAACAGCGATGTTTCTATCAGTGCATTACAGTATGTTATGCTCTAAGATTTCATGGTTACCCTCTGTTGTGTGGGTGTTGTAAGGTCTGTTGTTTATCTGACTGAGAAGGAAAGGAATGAGACACAGATTAAAATATTCTTCGATAAAATGTTTTGTGTACGTGAGATTTCATCAATGGTTTGGGAGTGTAAGTTATCCTTCTGTATGTGTAAGCTTTTTAGGGTGTGTAAGGGACATTAGTGGCTTTTATACTTTTATATCTATCTATCTATCTATCTATCTATATATATATATATATATATAAAGACAGAGAGAGAGGCACACACATATACACACACACACACACACACATATATATATATATACATATATATATATATATATATATATATATATATATATATATATATATATATATGTACCCAAAGGATGAAAAGGTAATAAAGGCAATAGGTCAAAACGGCATGAACAAAAGAAGTACGTCTGTGTCATGTTGAAGGAGTTTATGTCATTTGGCAATAACACATGGTTAGTTTTGAGGTCAGCGTGACTGATGTTCTCTTTCTTTCTCTCACGAGTTTATCAATATTGACTGTGTGACCAAATTTCTCTCCACGAACCCCCCTCCCCAAAGCCTTTTTGCAAAATAAAAGATAATCTTTTTCACAGGTCAATATGACCAGTGGATGAATCAGGTACTGGATCTCATTTTCCTCCCAATAAAACATGCAATGATAACCAAATAGAAAATTTCATGGTTTCTAAAAAGACCCGCATGATGTATAATTTCAGCCCATATACCTCGTGTTCTTGTATATTATGATGATATGATATTTTTTACTCACCTATCAAGCTACATATCTATCTTCCTATTCCTGCCGATTTTTTCTCACCTATCTTTCCCAGTCTTTTATATCTCCTCTGTCTGCTTAAACGTAGTGTTGCTCTTACCATTGAGTATATATATATATATATATGTGTGTGTGTGTGTGTGTGTGTGTGTGTGTGTGTGTGTGTATCTGATTTGCCTTGTTTCTGACATATTGTCATGATTCTAATTTATGCCAGTTGTCGAATTTTTCACGTCGATTCTCCATTACAAGTGCGCCTCCATCACTTGACAATCTTTGCCTATTGTCATATAAAGTTGATATTCGTGAATAGTAATATGAATTACAAGATATATCTCAGCCCAATGAAATTCACTTAAACCATTTGCGTTGGAATCTTTGCGTAATTTTCATTGCATTACTAACTTAAATGCAATGAATCTGTCTAAAGATATTTAAATCTTTATTGTCTAGCTAAAGTGCAGCCTTGTCTTTGATTGGAAACATAATTCTTCCACAATCTGTAACACACTGAAGAGACAGATTTTTGACATTTTTCAGTTTTTTTCTTAATGTCGAATACACTACTCCATGATATTCCCAACTTTTGGTGATTTCGAGGGGGTATTCTTTATATGAATCGTCCACTTGAATGCATCTCCTTGGCCTCTAAACTCTCTCAGATGCCAGGATAACAATTTCGAATTAGTTCCCAGGATAATCATAACTACAAGAGTTTATTACCAAAATTTGGGTTAAAACGACACACGTTAGAGATCAAAGAGTCATTAAAATGACATTTTATTTCACTTAAAATCAACCACAAATTCTGGTTTGGATGAGGTCATGCTTGCCTGAGGTCACATGAGGTCAACAATAGTTTAAATTTTCCTTTTACAGAATAATAGAATGAATCCAAATCCAAAATAAATAAGAAAATTTATTACTGTCAACATATTTGTAGTTGAAAAAAGGTTAAAAACGGAATAATTCAATTCCGTATATTTCTAAATAATTATGCATTTCTATTACCGAACATTGGGACGGAATATGATGATGGTTTATCAGGCTGAGTTGTCAGGGAACGAAGGTTGAATGTACAGAAATATGGTGTCTTGAAACTCTAGAAAAAGTTGGGCCTATCTTCATGAGGTCTTTTTTGTTAAACAAACGGAGAACGCTATTTCAGTCTCTCAGCTTTTGGTCGTGAAAGCGAAAAAAATGGCATAATATGGACTTTGTGAAAGCAGGTCATATTTCTGTGTAAATCCTTGCTTAGTTTGGTAGAATGCAAAATAAGGCTCAAAGGGAAGGAAAGGGAAATTATGTTGCACTTCTACGAATTAGGAAGACCATTATATACTGGGGATCGGCTTTCAAAATCTTGTTTTTTATGTTGGTTTGAACACAAATAGCTTCTTTGCCTCTGAGCCAGGAGCAATGCATCTCTTGTCAATTGTATCGGTCACAGAACTGCTCATTTGAAGAATATCAAAGAGAGAAGGATGCAGTTTAACAATACGACAAAACTACATTCGGAGATTCATTTAGATATAGAAAACGACACATTTTTTTTTAGTTTTATAACTGACGCAGATTGAAACATTGGATTTCAACAAATCAATTGCCGATTATCTCAAAATTTAGCTTAAGTGTGGTTGCTTACAGTATTTTGGTCATATAGCAGTGGCATGTGTTGTCCGTAAAAAGCTTCTGATACGATTTGTTGTGAAAATTGCTAGTGAAATATGCAAGTTGAAGAAAAAAGTTAAATCTTTTTTTTTTTAAATAAACCTTAAAAAAATTTGTTCGATTTACACTCCAAACTTTTTACTGAAAATAGTCGTTACTCATCCCAGTTTTGAGTTAACTGAACTCTTGGTCAAATCAAAGCTGCGTATTCATTCATCTTTTTAAGGTTGAGTTTACGTATTTATTTGTTTCTGTAGATAAGTCTGAATCACAGAGACTCGATTGTAAAAAAAATAGTTGATTTTATGTTTCGGATTTTATTGAATGATTTTTTGATCAAATCATGAATATGTATTTGTTTACTTTCTCGGAAGAAAGTTAAGAGTTCATCAATTATGCAATTTCACTGATTCGGTGTAACATATTCAAGCGGATTTGGTTGTGATCAAATATCTCCATTCGGATTTATTTCTCTTGGATCTTTAGTATGAAAATTGGCTTGACCTTTTATATATTTACACATTAAATCAGCTTCCAGGAACTTCGTAAATAATTTGTTTTTCAATGTTAAATCATTTTTATTGAATTATTTCTTTATTTGCTCACGTCACATTGTCCGCTTATTTCATTCGACCATTTTTTCCCTCTTTGGGTTTCTGTTTTCTTTCTTATTTACTATTTTGGGAAAATCTCTGGCCCTATTCTTATGAAAGAACTGAACCAAATCTTGTGGTTTGACCTTTAGGAACACACTGGAAAAATGTCTCTAAAGACATTTATTGTGATACAAATATCGTTCCTGCTGCTCACACTACAACTACTACTACAACGGCAGAGGCTTATAAGAATACTCATATTATTTCTAATACTTTTTTTTTTCAATATTCCACTTTTACTCGGTGTGGTAAGGATAGTTAAGGACGGTGTTCTATGTGTTTATATTCTATTTTATTAAAGCTGACCAATTTATTTGAATCCTCTACCGATTCGCCAATTAATTTAAAAACTTCATCAAAACCCCGTTCACCATGAATTCCGGGGTCCTATTCTCTAATCTGTTCATTGGCTGCCTCTTAGGACGCAGGACAATAGGTTGGATTTTCCAGGTTTTAATATTTAGTTAGTTCGTCTACAACACTGGCTGCCTACCTAAATTGAAAATCCCAGACAGTCCTTGTAAAAGAAAAGGTAGAATTATATCTGTCCAAAAGTCATAAGTGTGGATGAATGCAAGCCCAGAGTTTGAACACGAATTTCTAATTCCGTTCCCCGTGTTGCTGACCTTCACGCCATCTCCACCTCTACATTTGTCAGTGGGCATTTTCTAAACTGACATTCCTTCCTTACTGTTCGTTTAGGATGACCATTGTTCTCAAATACCAACATTAGATTCCTCACCAATTCATATACACATTGGTTGACTATGACTATGTTGTTCCGTCAAAGTACGCTTGGTAAATAATTACAAATATGAAAAATTGCTTGAAATAGATGCAATGAGTATCGGAATAATGAAAAATAATGATTATCCAAAAACATTTTTCTTTAAATTGGAAAAAGGGGTAATCAATGGATAGTTTACTCTTTTCTAATTCTGTTGGGCAGTGATCACTGAAAATATTTGATTTTCGAACCGGGTGCAAGCTGAGGGATCAATTCAGTAGGGAGTTTCACTGTAAATTGAACCTCTGTCCCACATGGAAGCTATTATTGGGAAATTATCGAAAAAACAAGTTTTTGTACTCATAATAATAAGTAAATTCCTTGCCCTCTATTTGATTGGAATGGCCGGTACGGATGGAGCATACATAGTCAGGAAACCAGCCAGCCGGACCAACTTGAAACTGGAAAAATCCGTTTTGATAGTTTTGATAAAAACCAAGCTGAAATTTCCCAATACAGGAGTGATCGCATCCGAAGAATCTGTAAAAAATTTCCATCTTCGAAATAATAAACGATCTCATGTATAAAAAACTAATAAATGATGTATTTGATGAGGACTTTTGTCTCTTCATATCTTTTATAGCAAAATATTTTAACAAACACGATGTTCCAGGGTTATAATTTTGATACACAAACCAAAACGTTTTATTTCTCTTTAATAGGGTTCCTCAACATTTCGCCCCTATGAGGCCCCTACCCTGAGAATGACTGTTTTACATCATTCAAATTTGCATACAAATTGTTACATCAAGTATCTCGACCGTATATTGCCGGAAAAGGAAATTGCTTCTCATCGTATAATGTTTTATCAACGCTTGGACAAGTAAATAGATTGTTTATGGAATTGAAGACGACCTACACATGCTTGCATTACGGATTAACACAATAACAGAAACGGGAATTAACGAACAGAACTTTTTTCTCCAAATCCATATCTTTTAATTCATGAAATGGGATCACCTTATTACTCGACTTTGTAAACATTAAACAAAATAATGCTTTTTATAAAAAGAAATCCAATGAAACAGTCAAATGCCCATCTCATCTCAATTTTCGCTACCATCGGGGGGGAGGGGCAAAATTCCCCCCAATTGAGAATGAGTGATGTAGACATTGAATTTCTGAATTTCTATTCACATGATGATTCTTCCATCGATGAATTTCCAAGGATTTTCCATCTATCCAGCTGCAATTGTTGGGAACACAACTGTTCCCCAGTTCTGTCCTTTCATCCCTTCAGATCTAGCAGTTGTATAGAGGGCCAAACTGGCCTGCTGAGTATTTCAGAAAGCTGGGAACAATAGATGGCTGATGGAAATTCTCGAACATTCTTCCTTGAGAAAGGGATAAGTAGAAGAGGTGATTTGACGAGGACAATATGACGCCGTGGCGTGCTGTGCCAACAAGGACTTCATGAAATATTGATAGAACTACCGTAGCGTATTTGTATATGTGTTGATAAACCTGTTTCATTATTACACGACGAGAAATATTTAGTGGCGTTTCCATAGTCTGTGGATGATTGACATTAAATATATATATATATATATATATATATATATATATATATATATATATATATATATATATATATATATATATATATGATATGTGTGTGTACGTGTATAATATAAAATTCAGTGAGCTGAACGATTCAACAATGAACACGAAACCATTTTACGGAATATCCAAGTCATTAGATATCAAATAATCTATAATGCATTACATTCTTCGTAACTATATTGGATCTGAGCCTGTGCTTTCCTGCCCGACTGTTTGGCTTGGTAGAAGCAATGCTACATTGGGACGTCTACATGGTCAGTCTCATGTTCAATTGTTCTATTTATGCTGTCTAGGCCAAGTGACTCATTCTCCATGTAATAACGGGAGGACATCTCAACTAATATAAGGCATTTATAATTATTATGTCGGATTATGTGTCTCTTTCCCATGTATAGATGTCAAATACAACTGACAAAGAAAGCTGTTTCAGTCTTTCTGTAAGATTTTCTCATTTATGCACAAGAGAACGTTGACCAAGATACAATACGTGCAAGTATTGTACAACATATTTACACCCCTTTTGATCGTACATTCAGTCATTGTCAAAGTCGTGTGAAACTGTGACGTTACATTTTCGCACGAATTAAATAGAGTCCACTTCAGCGTGAACCATTGTTATGCAGGATAAGCGTAGCATGGCAACTGATTGGCGGAAGAATTGTTTTGGGGAGGGTTTTTTCAGCTGTTGAATATATTTCAGACACCCTGCCAATGACAATATAATGAATATAAATTTTCTCATCTTGGCCCAGTCAATGTTTACAACGGCACACAAATAAAAAGGCTTTTAACAGACTTGTTGAGAGTTGGATTTTTTTTTACTTTGATAATGAGCACTTCCACTATTATAGGTGTTTTATTGAAGTTGTTCTTACATAATATTCAAGTGTTGTTGACGAGATTTCGCTATATAATGATTTAATCATATTCACACCAACCCACTCATGCACACAAACACACGCACGCACACACACACACACACACACACACACACACATATATATATATATATATATATATATATATATATATATATGTGTGTGTGTGTGTGTGTGTGTGTGTGTGTTTATGTATGTGCGTCTGTGCGTTTGTGTGTGTTTGGAAAATGGATATATTTGGTTCAACAGAATGAATGATTAATGAGACTCCTGTAGGAATCGAACCTGTCGCCGATAAGTGCTGCATTGAAAGAGATGAATAGACCGGGAATAAACAAGATGAGTCTTAGGGTTGAAAAAGGTTATTTGACGTTTGTATAACTGGCAGCTGTTTAGCTCAATGGTAAGAGCAACTCTACGTTTATATATATATATATATATATATATATATATATATATATATATATATATATATATATATATATATATATATATATATGTGTGTGTGTGTGTGTGTGTATGTGTGTGTGTGTTTAAACATGGGTGAGAAATTCCTTTCTAATTGGACACCAAGTTAAATCAAGGTTCTTGTAATGTCAGAAATGACTTCTTTTTCTCTGGACAGATCTTTAAAGCACAGTAGAAGTTTTTGCACTTTCAATGATCTTGTAATTGGTCACCACATCAAATTATATATATATGTATATATATATATATATATATATATATATATATATATATATATATATATGTATATATATATATATATAGAGAGAGAGAGAGAGAGAGAGGAATAATGTCGAATATAAATGTTTGATTTGAACGCTTGAGAACATTTAATGAATAACGAATGAGATATTCCAGTACACATGTCCGTATGTATGAAGGCATGAATTTCACATATTGTGTCCAACGAGAGAGTCCTTCATGAATATTTTTAAGTAATGTAAGCTCTGTTTTTTCCTCCCCGGGGAAAGATTTTCCAACTTGCAACCTGAAAAACGAGTGATGGAATGTCCCCTAGGGTATGAGTCTCTCAATTGGGGAATCGTATGATGCCGAAAATAAATGATGATATTTGTGAGACGAGTAATTATATAACAATTCAAACGTTTTCTGTTTGGGTAATATCATTGTCTACATATACTAGTTCTTACTTCGTTTTTTAATGCATCGTACTTCAAAATATGTTTTGAAAACAATATGTTGCTCGGCATTTTCTTCTTTTTTTTAACCAGAATGAATCTAGATTTTTTACTTTTTTAAAAATAAATAAATAGAAGGGGGTTACACTAAAATTAGCTTTTAATATGAATACGGTCATTGGTCTTTTCAGTCAATGATTTAATGATATCTTATGAGGTGTATGCGAAATTGTATTTTGATAACTTCATATTTATGAATGAATTTATGAATGATTCTCACAAAACCATAATTGTAAAGACACTCACTTTATTTACTTTGTTTTAGAGATTATCGATTCGGCAGATTTTAATCTTCCACCTCACTTACATTATGTTGATAACAAAGGAAATAAAGTGTAACCGTGTTATGAAATTATGGTTTCATGAAATTTATTCAAAAAAGGAATATCACAGATAGAAAATATAGCTAATCACAAAGTGATTCATACAATTTATTCAAATTAGCAACCTGACCTTTTTAATTCTGCCGTAATATTTCAATTGGTACATATTAATTTTTTTAGTGCTGTCCGAGGAAAGACATGTCAGTATTCGAAGAATACTCTGTAGATTGGCCTCCAACGAATTCTATAATGCAGTGTGAAGCAGTTTGCTCCAAACCATCATCCCATATATCCACTCCACAAGCACCCTCGACTGTTTACCATCCTGCCTTCTCCAGCTATAATCCTTTTGGCACGCCATACTGTATTCACTGATTTGTACATGAGAGAGTAAACTTTTTCTTATTCATGGCTAAATCTTACCGACACATTTTTCACACACAGCACTATCTGTGGAGCTGTTTCGTCGCATTCCTTCACTATCACGACTCTTTGGGACAGCTGAAACCCCTTCAGAGAACGGACTCTTTACTGCAATGATTGGTACATTTCGTTCGATTCACTCTCACAAGATCTGAAATAATTACGCAGTGATAATTTGACCTGCACCATCATCATTATTATTTCTTGCCTTTATGATTGTGTAGACGCATTTCTGATCCTCTTTGATTACATATCGCCAATCTTTCGATAGATACTTTTTCTTTCAGTTTTGTATAAGTGCAGTAAGAATTCAAACTCTGAGTGAAGTAACAGGTTCGATATTACTCAAATCACTGATTAGTGATGCTTGTTAGCAGATGCCAAAAAGTATGTGGCCTTTCAGTTGCATTTGTAAAGTGTGTTTAGCCTCCCAAGCGTTTATAGTAAAATTCGGTTGAAGCAAGTCTCATTTGGAAAAGTTAGATGCATTGATGGACATTCATGCTGAGATATTTGAATGGAAAATCAGATAGAATAGAGAATTCAAAGAGAGGCGAATTAAGTTAGAAACGCATCTGCGCTGTTAATTTTTTGTGTGAAAGAGAGAGAGTTGTTGCAGGCATCACGCCAATAGAGCACTACAGAGATAACTTTCACTGTTTTCTTCACTTTCACTTTACCTGCCCCCCCTCTCTCTCTCTCTCTCTCTCTCTGATGTTTTGGGTTGCATTTAGATATCAAAAATTACTTTCTGATGAATCTTGATATAATAAGTATTCTTTTTTCATTAAATTCACGATAATAGAAATATCATTTCGATGAAGTAAGTAATATTAGGGTTGAAAAAATGTAGAAAAAATATTTCAATTCATTGGTAATGTGTGAGATATGTTTTTAAATCAACAAGCAGTTTGTTTGATCTTCTTTACTGAGCTCTTGATTATAAAGTTGCACACCCTCACCCACTCGATATGGGAAACGGTGAAAAATTAAAATGGATGTAAACAGTTTCATTTTTCACTCCCGTTTTCATTTCATTATCCATCTCCTTATCTTATTCAATTCTTATCATTGAGCGAGCTGATATCACGGATTCATTACGACTTCAATCGTTCACTTTTATAAAGCAAATGAACCAGTTAATAAATGTTTGTTTTGTTTTTTTCAGTAACCTTTCGGTGAAAGGACCCTGTAATTTTATTTGAACCATTGGCAAAATTTGCTTCGAAAGAATCTGTGAATATATTTAATGAAAACTGAAATAATTTTGTTTAAAACTGCACTCGCACATTTATAAAAATCTGACTTATACATAGTTTAATGGGAATTTTTGAATATGAAAGTAAACTTAATGCTAATGTATTCAATTGACTATCGACAATCCCTTTCTAAAAAGAATATATTATTAACTGTTCCAATTTCCAACGTTCTTCGAATGCTTCCAATGCAAATACATCTTCTTTTGATAAACAAGGTTTCCTTCAAAGCAAAGGTTTACATATCTCTTCCGTAGCAAATATCACCAATGGTTTGAAATACTGGACACAGCCTAAGTTCCTCTACCAAAAGGCAGCCAGTTTTTCATACTCAACCATTCGCTACTTGTTCAATTGACGTTAAAAAAGTAAAGCCAATAGATAGACGTAAATATTCTTTTTAATTTGCTTTTGAAACGTGCAATAAATGCCGCTCTTACATTAACTAAATTTGTGATGATAATTAGGGAGAGGCCAGTTCAAACAAATGTATTTCTTATTTCATAGAAAAAAGGAAACATTTGAACATTTGCTTTTATTTTCAAATACAAAGATCATCTGGAATTCTGAAAAGTTAGAAGGGAGATAGCTCATAACCTTGAGCTTGTCAAATAATAGTTACCTTGCTTGAATATCCAACTTGAATAGTTAATCGAATGGAATAAAAAGTGGCACAATGTTTCCAATCGCTGTTATACTAGTTAGTTCCAATGTTTTTTTTCTTCCTTTTCTTGTTGTGATGACAGGGTTATGTGTTCATTAATGGCTTTGAGCGATTCACTGAGTGACAGCGAGGATGAAGATCACTATAAGCTTTAGTTATCCGATATCCTTCGATTGAATATTTTTGTTATTAGTAACTGTTAAACGAGACTGTCATCATGGGTCGCCATGGGTTTTTCAAAACTTTTGAGTGATTCTGGCTGGCTATGTATGTATAAGTTCTGCATAGATGCTGTAACAATAGAGCAAAAGAGCTTGAAATTTCATACCAAAAATGATCTTTTTAAAACACTTTCTATACGAAGTTGAATTTAAGTTCGTGCTAAATTGGTCCAGCGTGACAAATCGGACCTGTTTCTTCATCATTTTCTATTGTCCGATATTTTTTGACTCAGGTTAGTTTTAAAATTTTTTTTTGTTTTGTTTTTCAACCTCTCTTCTTTCATTATTTAAGAATGCAACATGCGAGGAAAAATTGTTGGAGGAAACTTGCCCTAAAAGTCGTAAAAGTAAAAACAACATCGACTTAACGATAAAAAGCAACAGAAATAAGATGAAATCATTTGTCGTATGTATTATCTATTTGCCTATCATGAATTTCTAGTCGTGGCCTCAGACTGTTTCAGGGAACATTTTTTCCACTGGTTCAATATTTCATCTTTCCTGTTATGATTCTTGTCTTTTTGAATCAATTCTCACTTGCTCCACCAAATCTCTACCAACATCTGGCTGCTCTTCTTTTGCTCCTTTCTCTCCAGTCTTCCTTCTTTATATTCAGCTGACATTTTTTTCGTTTGTTTCATATCACTCAAATTACTCAACAGAAACAAACTACAAAAAGACATCAACATACTGTGAGTGCAAAATTTTGATTCTCAGAATGAGCAAGCAGACAGGTGTACAGTTAGATAGTATTATGGTTAGTGCATCTGCCTTACATGCAAAGAGTTCTGGGTTATAAGCGACGAACATGGAAGACCCACCATTTCCCGGTTCAGTCATTAGTTAAGCAGTTTGATAAGGGAGGAGGCATCTTTTTGAATGAGAGAAGGGCAAGAGTGTGTCCCTGAAAACCTGTAAGAAAAGACTCAACCAGACTTAATACTAAGCTGAAGGATAAAATACAAACCGGTATTTTGTCATCAAAAATCGAAAGCTTAAACTTCCATCGAATGTATATAACAATGATATCAGTTTAAAAAAAACCTTTGTGTCAACATGTGTCTTCTAAACCGTCTTGTGAACGAGGGAGTTTTCTGAGAAGGTAAGTAGGAAGATCCTCACAGTGGAAAAAGATTTGAGGGCGGGTCACAGCTAACATTGTCAAATTTGATGTATCAAATTCAGCCTAATAAATATCCTTGAATTTTCATTATAACTAAGATATCTCTCAGTGCTGTTTGGAACCCACAAGGAAGTAGAAAACAGGACTGGTTAGTCACTCAATGAAAACCGTCAGGTAACTACTTTCTGTGAGCAGCATGCCAAGTTGGGATTGATCAACTAAAACATTGGAAACAGGGCTGAGTAATGAATAAAGTGCTACTTTTGTTAGACAGTGATCACTAAAAGTCCCAACACAACTAAGGGGTCAACTTAGAATAGACGTAAATTGCAAATCATCATTTAACTTAACTTTGGGGAATTAGTTGAGGGGTTATCGAAAAAAAATATGGTTTTCCGAGACATAGAGTAAATGTATAAATTTTGAGCCCTCTAGCTCAATAGCCAACAAACCAGCAAAAATAATTCAAAAATCAAAAAAACCATGTTGACAGTTGTAGTTGGTGTTTTTTAACTCAAAAACAGATTTTTGAGGGAAGTAGTTTCCATTTTATTCGGAAAATTGGGGTATAACATTTGACCTGCAATCATACAGTGTAGTCAATCCCAGAAATAATTTTTTTGTTTCAATTAAGTCTCTAAATCCCAAATATATGCCGATGCAATTCATATCAATTTTCTTTTGTTATTATGGTACAATGTATGACTTTTCTATTGTTGGGATCATCAGCTGTTTACCATGAAACTATTTCGGGGATTCCAAATAACAAATCAGCTATATTAACATGGTACCCCCAGCAATGTTGATCAAACACCACTTTATTTATCTTACTGTATAGGTGTTGTCATACGTATAATTTGCCAATGTATTTAAGGCATTAAGTGTGTTGTATATGGATATTATTTTATACTATATATGATTTTTTTAAAACGAGGCTTATTTACCAGGTTCCCTAAACAGTATATTTGAAGTTGAGGGATCAGTTAGTATAACAACAGACCTGAATTGCTGTCCGTGTTTATTGCTTGGGCTTTAATCTCAAACTACTTTCAAACCAACTTGTATCATCTCTAACACTGTTTACACGGAGAAACTTCTTTGGATCGATTTTCTACAAACATATTCAACCAAAGATTTTTTCTACTAACCTTCAAGTTGAATTATATGAAGTTATATATATATATATATATATATATATATATATATATATATATATATATATATATATTTATTTATATATATATATATATATACATACATACATACATACATACATACAAACATTTTGTTTTATAATTTCGCTAGAGTCTCCCTCTCTCTGTCTCTCTCTATATATATTCACATGTACCATTGGGTAATATATTTGTGATACCATTGTCAATTTGCCAGAAGGCAGGGAACGTTGAGACGACAAACAGAGTTCAAATTCCAGCTCACTTATTTTATGTTCACTTCATGCTGATGCCCTAGTCGCCAAAATATTATACATAATATCAAGTACCCGATAACCCATTACAGTCGGGTGCATCTCTGCACAAAATTGAACAAGACCAAGGGACCCATGTGCCCCTTGAAAATGATATAACTGAGTTTGATATCTTCGGCAAGTAGATATGGGAGAAAGGTTTAGAGAAATTCTCTTGCGCCGACCATGGCAGCATGCTCTCAATGAAGCACTTAGTCAAAATGACTCAAATAATACGGATTAATAAAAGCTATCAGATTCTTTCAAAAACTAGAATGTATAAGCTTAATTTGAGAAAAAAGGGTAAAGTGACTCCATAAAAGACCATAAAATAAATGATATCAAAAATATTACTGTATTAAAAAAAGGAAACAGTTGAAAGGACCCAAGAATGGTAACATGCAGAACAAAAATATAACTTTGAAACTGAAACAAAATCCTCCTGAGAAGGAAAATGCTGTAAAAAAACATCACAAATTTTCGAGTAGCAACAGGGAATATATTGTGGGTCTTGTAGAATATTAAAGAAGAATAGCCTGCAAAATATGATTGAGGACACAGCTAAGTTGGAGGGCAATAGAAACAATAAGAACGAGAGGGATACTCAAAAGGGACATTAAACTAATCAAGAAGGGGAAAAAGAAGTTTGGTTAGTCAGGCTAAACACACACCCACATATATATAATCATTGCTATTATAACAAATAATAATATTACGAAACGGATGTATAATCGGGTAAGAGATTTATGAAAGCAACACATTATTTTAAAGTCCATTTTGCTGGCTAGGCCGAGTGACACATTTTAATTATGACAACGCGAAGTAATTGCAAATTGAGTTTCAAATAATCCTGTCCTTTATATATATATATATATATATATATATATATATATATATATATATATATATATATGTGTGTGTGTGTGTGTGTGTGTATGTGTGTGTGTATGTGTGTGTGTGTGTGTATCTTCAAAGGCTTTATACACACACACACGCACACACATATATATACATTTAAATGTGTGTGTGTGTGTGTGAGTGTGTGTGTGTGTGTGTGTGTTTTCCTAAAGAGTCATCTTATTCAGATATATCTGGGAATCCTCTTCAAAGGGAATAAATAACACATCTTAATAATAGCAGAGATAATGTGTTGCCACTTAGTTTTCTAACTTGTAACACCCTGTCTTGATGACTCTGATATCCTATCATTCAAAATTAAATTCAAAATCTCCATAAAAGAATAATACAGAATCCTATACACGAGTGTCAATATCTTGACATTACTTCAAAAATACGTACTTAATAATACATCAGTGACTGATGAATAACGTTCTGACTATAGTGATGACCAAAAAAAACTGCACGAGGTGGAAATAAATAGAGATATTCGTCGTGAAATTGGTTTCCCTCAGGTTGTTGAGGTCAAAAGCAGTCGTTCCGAGCCTCTGGGAGAGACGCAGTTTAAAAAGGACACAGATTGTGATGGAGTGAATAACAAAAATTCTATTATCTTTCGAATAAGTCATGCAAATGTAGGTCTCTCTTTTCTTTCGATAATGTATACATCTCAATAATATACAAAGAAGATTGCATATGTGTATTTATATGAGTATCAATCTATTTATTCTCTCATCAATCTAATTATATTCCTATCTATTATATTCGATAAATATCAACTCACTGATATTTGCCAAGATAAGAAAGCCAAAGGACGTCGTGTCTGTACGTTAAGAGGATTCTCATTCCAAATAAAACATATATGATACATGATATCATGATTTGTAATATAAAACGTAGAAAATTAAACATCCCCCCAGATATGTCCTGAACGGGCATCTGAATTAAACTGAATCATCCACCTAAAGAAGCCCAAACAAGGCAAAAACATACACGTGTTTGAGTAGTGAGTATGAATATAATCGTAAATTTCGTTGTATTATATTGAAATTCTAATTCAAAATAATCCCCCGTTATAAATCTGTTGTGTATCATTTGGTCTACATAACGTTAAACAAAATGAACAATTAGAGAAAATAAAATCGGACTTCTGCAGGGGTTGGCAACTTCGATGGTACGATGCTCTTACCGTTAAGCTGGACAGCTGACGTCAATGAAAAGGCCCAAATAAGTATTTTGACTCCAAATTTACAAACCGTTCATTCCCTGTCCATATCTGCTCTGAGTGTTTTATACAACGCTATGATATCAGGAAATGGATATATGAATCAACCGAACAATTAGCAATTTTATTTTCTTAAATGTATAATAACAGGTGATTATTCCAAATGAAGGTTTCAATGTAATATAAAACATTTTATAATCACTTTATTGGATCATGTATCCATTTCTCAAGCATATATATATATATATATATATATATATATATATATATATATATATATATTGTGGTTATGTAGGTGTAAATGAAACTTGTTTCTTGAATTCTCATGGCCGTTTTCATAAGAAAAATCAAGAGTTTTGTAAATAAATTGAAGGTTGTGAGGCGGTGGAATGGCAGTTATGTGAGTGTATGATTGTGTATATTTTGTTCCTGAGCCGTTGTTTCATGTGTGTTCCACGACCCCAGGGTTTCAGTTTCCAGAAATGTTAGAGGCCATCAACCATTGCAAATAAAGAATCATTACCTCCAACAAGCCTTCCGATAATGTCGTTCAATTTTTACATTATCAGATTGACCATTATATATAACTATACATAGATTATATATATATATGTATGTTTGTGTGTGTGTGTGTGTGTGTGTGTCGTTCGACCAACGAACTTAACAATATTTCTGCGTACTTTATTCGGATTTGAATCCAGGGGATTTCCTTTTGAATTCCTTACATCCACTGCATGGGATTTTATACACGCAGTTCCCCAATGATTAACATTCCTTTTAAATCCCTTTATTAGAAAACCATCAACCGAAACTGTCAACAAAGCAGTCAGTTTCTCACAGTTTTCAAGTTTGTTTGGTTTGCTGGCTGTGTATCAATCATGCATTCAGATTATGCTATTGGAGCTAAAGGGCTTAGTATATCAACTTCTATTCCTTATTATGTCAACAAAAACATTTTATCCCTCCCCCAGAGTTTGATAAGTGGTGTTCAGTTTTCTATGTAAGTTTACGCGTTTTCCTTTTTTACAGTTCACAATGTAAGATTACATTAAATTGATGTGTTAGTTTGTGTCTGTTTACCAAGCCTGTGTATCTTTTGTTCATTTTACTCAACTGTTTACAAGAGTGAAACACTTTAAACACTGTTTCGTAGTGGTGACATGGAGATGTATTTTGTACTTTTCTCTAATTTCTTTGGTCTTAATGTGGGATCAGAGGCACTCTTACATAAATCCAACAGCAAAAATCTAAAACACTTTATCTTCGAAAGATTTGTTGGAATCATTTGCTCTTTCATTTGACTCGTGTAAGGATATTTGTGAAATGTTTGTCTAAGACAACTGGTTTCGTTTAATATTTCACAAGCAGGATCCGTAGAAATCCCACAAAGGCTGACAACTAAGAGTATTTTGTCATCTCATGTCTCTGCTTATCTCTCGCTATTTGCCTGCATCGTCTCTTATTCTCTCCAATATCTTTTCCAAACGTCACTGTCCGTCCATTTTTGTTTCCTTTGGATTTTGTAAAAGTGACGGTTGTTGCTCGTCTCTCTCTAGAAACTGTCACGTGACCAACGTCTATTCGGAACGTGTTGTGTTGAAAGAGATCAATTTTTGAAAATTTCAAAAGGGGGTGATCAATGAAGGTCCTCCTCTTTCATTTTGTAGGGCCGTAATCAGTAAGTAGTTCCGAATGTTTAAAATATCAAGTGCGAGCATTTCTGGCCATAAACCAAGGGACTAAATTAGCATGAACTTACATTGTGAATCATCCCCCCACTGGAAAAAAACTATTATAGGGACTCACAAGGAAAAATTGTTTTTTTGTTTTTACATGATTAGGAGTGAATAGTTGATTGCTCCTTTGGTGCAGCCAGTACGCGTGATACATACATAGCCAGGCAGCCAATCGGCCAGCCAGATCTACTTGAAAACTGAAGAAACCCATGCTGATGATGCAGCCTTGGTTGACGGTTCTTATAAATGTTTAGTTTCACATGTGAAAAAGAATATTTCCTTCTTCATCCTCTCTCTTTCATCATTATCCAGATAAAATCAATCAATATTCGTTATCAGAGTCAATAATTAAATAACCGTAGAGACAAAATTTGTCATGTAAATAAAAATTCAATCAAAGAACGAATATGGTCAGGAAAATTCTTTCTATGGCATCACTTGTGTTCTCTATTTGAAAACATCCCGAAAAAAGTTTTGAAAAAACTTCTAGATTCTCAGGTTGTTCAATTGTTGATTGAGTTGACAAGTATTAATTTAGTTTATTGAGAGAATAATGAATGAGAGGCTACACTAAGACATATTTGTTCCAATCTAATTTCAAGTCACATTTTGGGGGCGGCTAACTTGAAAACTTGCGTGAATACACCACTGGACACCATCGATAAACATTATTTTTTTCAAAATAACTGCTTTTGGGTTGTCCATGGTTATTTTGGACCAACAATACCCAAGTCTTCCACTGGTGTGTTTGTAGATGATTTCATAGGAAAAAAGAATTTAGATTATTTTAGATAGTCTTTGAGATAATCTGTTTTTAGGTACGCAAAGGCTACCTTGATTGATTAATGCAAGGTACGGATTTATATATATATTTCTTTTTCGTTTCACCTGATTGTCTTCCTCAGCTTTTTTACCGCCGACCATTCCTCTTCCATGACGTCTTTTTTCTCCTCAGGCTCACTTTCTCCAATTAATTCCCACCTTGTAATGTTGTTTTGGTTTCTAGGATGGAAAGTGTAACTGATTCCAGTTCAAAGGGGTCGGGGATCGAGTTACTACACTTTTATCTTCGGTAGAGAGGAGTACGGTCGAAGGAAGGAAACAAACGGGACAATGATACAGATTCTGCTTAAAACAATTTTGGACCTTGATTTTTATAGACTTCTGAGTCGGTGAAGTCATCTCAGAAGATATGAGCAAGATTTCGTTTCGTCATATATTCGGAAAAAATAGAAGAAAAATTCGAGAATCATTTTTAGAGAAGGAAAAACTACTAATCTAGTTGACATAAGAACGGAAATTATTGGCGATTTTTTCTTCCTTCTGAATATTCAACTAAATCAAGTCTTAAACGAAAATTCTCAAAAGCCTCATCTTTCACGGACAGTTATAAGAATAATCATGTCACAAGTTAGTAGCAATTGATATAATGTCTCTTCTACAGAAATATCCTATTTTACCATGTTTTCATCTTTGTGTACGGGTTTGATAAGTTCCCACCGAGACACAAAAGACACTTATGAATAATTCAGATAATTATCACCATTCTCAAAGCTGCTATCATTGTAGTGACACAAACTTGGCGCTACTTGTCATAGAGATCCTGTTTTCTTACAGATAAATGAATGTAAAACATTGTCGAGGTTAGAAAAGATACGAATGTTTTAATATCGATGTTGATGTATGGAGACGGGGATTTTGATAATTGGGTGCCGACTTCTTGTGTTCCATATGTCAGGCCCCACCTGAAATAGATTTTGCTTTTATCATCAGCACAATGAAACTCAATTTGTCTTCCAGGGTTATTCAAACAGCCTCGTCTGTTTTCATGAAAGTTACCTAATTGTGAGTCAACTTTGATAGCGTTAAATGAATTGTTATTATTTCACTAAATGAATATCTATGACTCTTGGCTTGGTTTCACAAAGAAGACTTATAAAAAAAGTAGTGTCAAACATGTCAGCAAACACATCTGAAAATAGAAATCTTTCCCAACTGAAAAAAAGAATAGTAGAAATGACGATATTTTACTCCTCCACCAATACGTAACAACAATAATGCTAAAATTGGGACTCTACTTCTGCCACGTTTACGAAAGTAATGATCGTCCAAAACAATTCGTACCGATTGACTGATTATAAAATATCTTCCCTTAGATCAGATTTTATTTTGTATGAACTCTCTTATTACTTTCCATTTGTTTACATCATCCAGTGTGTGCAATTTTAAGCAGTGGGTTGCATGAGACATATGCCGTGAAAATGGTGTGAATTATCACTCTATCATTATAGCTGGATCAAAACCCCATGTTGCATTGAACTTTTTCTCCGGAAATATAATTTCATGATGGTTTAAAGTCGAATAGAATGAATACATTTGGAAGGAAGAAAATCTTCTTAGACAATAGTTTTATGTACTTAGAATAGGAAACTGCCTAAATTTATGCTGTACTTCAATTATTAAGTTGGAATAACTTTTAAATGAAAAGTCTTGTTTTCCAGAAAAAGTTCAAGATTTGGAGGTTTCCATTCGCATAGAATCCAACTTTACATGTCTTTAGAGGATCATAAAGACTGTCCCAAAGTTTGTTTTGTTTTTTCTTTAATCACTGCGACCAGCAACTGATTGGTTTAATCATTTTAGCTGGCATTAGTTATTTATGTGATCTGAATTTTTACGCATTTATCTATATACTTAGATGTCGGGACTCCACCAAGCCGTTACACCTAAGGATCTTCAAATTTTGCACAAATACATACTCCTCTGAAGGGGAAATTCACTTAATGAGGATGGATCAATATGTAATGTAAGTTTATGCAAAAGAAAAATTAGTGCCATTTTTCATTTTTCAGACCTGTGATCACAGTCCAACAAAAGTCTAGAGAAGTGACATATTTTTATTCTAACTGAAGATGAAGATTGCACCTTTCAAATTAAACAATTGATGAAAAAATGAAGACTGGTCAGTTCGACTCAAATGGTGGGGAAATCGTCTAGCTCTCACTCCTAAATCTAAAATCACACTTGTAAATTGCTAATCTTTATAGATTGGCTTGTTTTTAACGAGACAAGATAGGCAAACAGTGAAGTGCTTACACCCCTATCCCATCAAACTAAGTGGGGATTCGAAGTCAAAATTGTTTTAAATTCTGATAAAATTGCGCGTAGCTTCTTTTCAACTAAAGATTCATCTTTAAAATACAATATGCACTGTATGATGCATTTTGCTACCTTTTTTTAAACCAAAAATTACTTATTAAAAAAAAATTGAATTTTAGGTAACAGTTCTTAGAAGAATGGGTTATCGATTTGTTAAAATCTAACGTTTCTATCTTCATTAGTGTCCAAAGCAACTGCAGTCATGAAAACGTCAGGCACGAGCCCGACCTGCCCCTTTAATTGCAATGGAATATAATATCTCAAAAACTATCGAAGATTGGAAGGTGAGCTTTTTACCATTTGATAAGATGTCTTTTGAAACTATCAAGATGTTGGAGAACAATGCAATCCCGCGCAGTCTTATCCATCACGCTTTTTGAAGTCTAATAGAGATGGAAAGATGGCATCTTCACCAATGTATATCATTACATGTGGTTGTTAAAAGTAGTCAGGGGATCACCGTGGTCTTTCTAAAACAAAAAAAATTCCCAATTTTCTTTGCTTCTACGCAGGTAAACAATGTAGAGAAAATGATTTTACACCAATGTAAGCAAGGGATACTTTATCTTTTGTCTTATTTTTTTCCTGAAAATGTTTTCGCTAAATTCAGTTTGTTTGCAAGGAAGGTTACCGAATTGAGTCACAGGTAGCAAATAAGCCGATAAGGGAGTTTTTTGCTACTCTTTTCACTCATCAAAATCATTTTCTGTCATTATTTTACCATGAAAATATATGAAAATCGATCTGGTGAGGAAAATGTTGGTGGGATGTGTAATTTTTCCATATTTTATCTTGAACAAATCGAATAAAAAGTGCCTTAAAGCAATTTTTCAAATCCTAGTCTAAGTTTGAGTTGATGTAACTAGAATAAAAATGATCGTCCCCTAATTTGATAAACACCCTATTGTTTGTTTATTCCGTCATTTTAAACCAAACCAATGTATAAAGATAGAATTCAATTTGCATGATTAGGAAACAAGACTAAGTGATTACAAGGCAGTTCTTTCACACACTGGAACTGACTGGCAAGATCTTCAAATTTATTTATTATATACCGAATACAAAAGTTGCACCAATCATCTTCAGTTTGAATTGAAGTGATTTTTTAATATGACTTGACAGTAAACAGCCATGTTGCATCCATGCTAATAAAAATTGAAATTATATTTTTCAGGTATCTATCTTTAAAATAAATAGGAAAGATTCATTGAGACAATCTTTTTGATGCTCCATAGATTTTCAATGTTGTATATTATTCGTATGGGACCGTAAAATTTTAACATCACTTGAAAACCAATATTGAGCATTAAATTCTGTTTAATTGAGGCACAGCACGATATTGGACGATTTCAAAACCAATGTAGGGCGTTTTCCTGGCATAATAAGGAGTAAATATACTAATTGGTGTTACCTATATTACTGATTCAGACATATTCAGTCAACCAGCCGTAGCAACTCCAAAAGAAACTTGTCTTGAAGACTCTGATGACAGTTTTGGCATAAGGTTCTAACTACCATTTGGAAAATCCACAAATATTAAATCAATGATCGACAATTAATTAAACTTTTGTTCTTATTGCATCGATGAATAAATTTATCTATCATTACGTTTAATTGCCATATAAATGCTTGAATGATTTTCTTTCATGTAAATCCCTTTATATACATCTCAATAGAAATTCCTTGGAAAATTAAAATCAGTTGAATTCTTTTATCCAAAGAATCCTAAATGTGATTCAAAATGATATCTTGGTATGGAAAAATTCAAAACTGCGAATGAATTGCAATGTTTAGTTGTTTTTTTCTTAAACATTTTCGCTTTGCCTATTTGATTAGATTAATCAAAACAAAAAATGCACACCTACACAATGTGTTGATATAAGTGTAAAAACTTGAAAAATACAGACGAAGAATATCTCAACACGAATAGATAGAATACTATTAATATAGGGGCCGAACAAGGTATTTATAATAGCATGTACTCATTTGAACCTTAACTTCGT
The DNA here is from genome assembly GCA_963457665.1 of Thysanoteuthis rhombus. NCBI lineage: Eukaryota > Metazoa > Mollusca > Cephalopoda > Oegopsida > Thysanoteuthidae > Thysanoteuthis > Thysanoteuthis major. The sequence continues at coordinate 55,479,875 of OY735220.1, forward strand.
GAAAAGAGATAGTTCAATTTAGCTACTGCATTGATATTTCCTCGTCTGTTTTAAGCTAGAATTTATTTGATCAGTATTTTTCAAGTTTTTGAAATCATCATAAGACATTCTCTAGGTACGCTCCTTTCTTTCTAGTCCTGTTTTCTCTAATATAGGTATGTTAACACGATGTCCTAAACTAAAATTACTATTGTTCAAAAGGATAGTTCCCGATTGGATTCGAACCACCAATAACTTGATTACAAAAAAAAAATTCTCAAACAAACTACGCCACAGAAACACATTCGCTTGACGCCACTTATCTTTTGAAACTTGTGTGCATGTCTTTCAAAGCCTTTTTAATTTTAATACTGAAATTTTTGTTATGTTTCCAGAAAGAAAAAACATTTGCATCGGCAAATAACAAGTATATCTAACTTGTAATTCACTTCATTGGCTTCTTGTAGATCACCTCGCGTAACAAAAATAGAATGTGTATGTAAAGGTTTTGGAGCACTTTCCACGTGTCAGAGTAATAGAAAAAAGATTATGACAAATGTAGATCCGTACAAAAAAAAAAAAGAATAATTACTGAATTAATGTCATCGATTTATGTAAAAACTTGGGTTACCTGAAATTTTAAGATGAAAAAATTCTTAATTCCAAAAGTTTAAAACTGTATTAGAATTGATATTTTTATTTTTTATAACCTTCATCGCAGCTAAAATGTTATTAATACTTTTAATGGTGTTTAAGATAGATAATTAGATAGATAAATAGATAGATAGATTTATAGATGGAAAGATAAATGGATAAGTACAAACAGACTTGGATAAACTTCCGTTGAAAAAAAAAGTTGGAATGCAAATAGATAAAAAAAGAAATATGACGATAGAAAAGTTAGATGTTAACAGATACAAGAACACATATTCATGCATATATTCATACAAATACACACACTTACACCTGCATACATACACACACACACATACACACACACACACACACATATATAGAGAGAGAGAAAGAGAGAGAGAGAGAGAAATACATGGACAAAGTGGGAGGTCAACACCTGAAAAGAAGCCTACTATTTTCACAAGCCCTTAGAATTAGAAGAATCTGCTTTACAGATAGTGAACTCAACAGACACAACCATAACCTAGTACAATATTTCACCCAACGAGGTTACCCAGTTGATACTTAAAACCAAATAAAAAAGCAACTAGAATACCCAGGGATGAAACCCTCATACTTTCCCACAATAATAAACCTGACAGGATACCACTTATAACCATCTTCAACGATGCACTCCCACCCTTAGCACACATCATCAATAAGAGATGGAACATCCTCACGATTAAAACAGATCAAAGAGAAACATTCACAGACCCATGTGTCATCGCTTTGGCCCAGAAACATTGGAGACATGATTAGCAGTAATAACACCATTAACAATAAAGTCCAACATAAAAATATCCCAAGAACCACTAAATTCTGCAAACCTTGCGACATAAAAAAATAGTCCATGTTGCAACCACTTCGAGTACACTAACACATTCACAAGCACTACCACAAAAGTGAGTTACCACATATGTCACAGTACCAACTGCCGTAGTAAGAAAATTATATACCCTCTAGAGTGCAATAGATGTAAGTTACAACACATAGACAATTCTGAGTGACAGTTTAATATTAGACTCAACAATTACGGACATAGGATTAAGTCACAAAACAATTGCAGTCCACTTCCCGTAGAACTACACTTTCGCACACCCGGCCACAATTTTGCCAAGGACACTAGCTTTACCATCATAGAAAAAATAGAAAAAATACTCCAATTGACATAACTAAAGTTCTAGAGAAACACGAAGATATATGGATCAACGAACTCAAAACTCTGTATCCTAATGGATTAAACACTAAACTTAATAACCCTCATCACACAGATCTCTAATTCACAAATCTCCTACTAATAATATCCTAACACCCACATCTAAGATACATTCAATAATGGAAGCTTTAAAGTGACCCAGACCCATAGGAAAAATTCACCTTAGCCAGTTATACCTCTTGTCCAAATTATAGCCAACATATATTTGATAACTTGTAAGGTTGATACCTATGTAGCTCCTTGACCTCACCACCCCTCAATTTACACTATCCTTAACATACCCCAAAAATCCAACTCCACATCACTTCCTTCCTACCCTGACACACTCTGCCTCCTCCAAGACCAACTGCTGCTGCTTAACCAAAGACTTGATAACTAAATGGACTTTCTCTCACTCAGCAGGAGGCTTCCAGCAGCCCTTATAACATATTTTACCAACAAGGCATAGCTCCTGATAGTGGACTCTGGTTCCACATGGGAACTTTAAACACATACCACTGAAGATGGGAGAAATCCCGAAACATGTCTGGATCATTTACATCTAAGGATTAATAAACCTTACCTCTAAACCCTTTACTCCTGAGTCTGTCTCACTCTTTAGAGTACACAGTATATATATATATATATATATATATATATATATATATATATATATATATATATATATATATATAAGATTTACATGTGAATGTGTGTGAGTGCGTGTGTGTGTGAATATAGACGGCAGACTTTTAGTGTTCGCAGTTTGACATGAACTTTCGCTATACCTCTCTATCATGGGTGTCACGAAGTCAGTACTTTCTAAATTTATCTACTTTGTCGTTCCCTTTTATATTTTGTCAACCCCAATTTTGCATGTGATCTCTGGGGATCCACATTGTGAGTCGTGATGTCCAGCAGCTTTCTGTTATTCTAGTTACATGGCTAACCCATTGCTATTTATGTTTCTCAAGATATATTGGAGTCCGGTCTTCCGATCAATACACAGTTCTGTCTTGTGATCCTTCCATGTTATGTCGAGCACAATTCTTTCATGTGCACATTGCATGGTTCTCATTTTAATGCTTAGTTTTTTGGTTAGGATCAACTTTCAAGATACATTGTTGACTATTGGGAGGATTCATTGGTTGCCTATCCTTCTTTTATACATTAACATAATTTTCTTGTTCTTGAAAGTTGAGGTTTCCTAGCCAAACGCTTGCCAACCCAGTTTGATTATTAGTTTGATTTCCTCCTCCTTTGATATTTGTTGTCTTAGGTAGATGTAGGGGTCTCCTTTCTCTAGTTTTACGTTTTCGATTTTTGTTGCTGTGTCCTTGTCCTCAACAAATCTGCTGACCATTTTAAGCTCGAAAAAGGGGTTAGACTAATAACATAATAGTTACCAGTTCGACAAAACTGTTTACAATCTGCTTCGAAATGATCTTCTGGAACGTTGCCTGAAATAATCAGTGTAGTCGTCGAATACCTAAGCAACGTCAGATTCGCGGAAGACTTCCTCTTTCACTCTTAGAATCTCCATTACCTCAAGATGATGCTGGACAAACTGACCAAAGGCAGTAAGAAAGTAGTTCTCCTCATGAACTTAAACTGAAGCATGTAAAACACATTTCATAAATGCATATACCTGTGTGTAAATAAAGATATCTGTGTCTATATGTATTTGCGTGCATGCACGCGTGGGTGTGTGTGTGTGTGTGCGTGTGTGTGTGTGTAAAAAAAAGAGTGATACAAAGATAAAACTTTGAATTAAGTTAAAGTGGTATTTTTTTGACTATTCAAAAATACAGGTTTTTATAACACCCTTTAGATATAATGAATTAATCGCTGCCCTGTCGATATCGCTAAGTGAGGCAATAACCTCTGCCCCCCCCCCCCGAGGAAACTGTTCTTTCCCCCGAAACAAAATGTTGATCACAATTGTTGACAATAATTGATTTTTTGTCCGATCATTGATAGTAGCCACTTTAGTGTTTCAGCTTTATAACTGTGTTATTACGTCATTGACCTCAGAAATGCTTATGAAAGTTTATTTTCATCTGACTAGGGACAGTTGCAACACTTTATGCATTTCTCCAAAGACATTTCAGTCTTGACCAATCAAATGCTAATGTATTAGACTTACATCTGACTGCTAATTACACATACCCTATAATGATTGTTACGTATGATATGTTCATAATATTCATTGAATGAGTGAAGTTAGATGTTGCTACAGACCCCAAACATGGAGTCAGCTGCCACACTAACGAAGGAGGGTTGAAACATGTCAAAATAATTTAAATTCCGTCAACTGATTTTTTCCACCCCACAATAAATAAGAATTACCACCTTGGGTTTTCTGAGAGGCTTTTTAAACCTTCATCTAGAGGCTCATTTTTAACATTTTTGCATATATCCTCAAAAAACACCATGTGGTTGCTAAACACACATGATTTCGACACATGCTAACCATGTAACTAAGGACTAGATAGAAGAATGATTCAAAATTCTGATAGATTCACGCAAACGTTAGGACAGTGTGGCTATAATACGACTAGGGAAAAATGCAGCTGATGCTAAACGTAATATCTGTCTTCCTGATTGGGGGAAGGATACTTGTTCATGTGCTAAATGAATATCCTCACTAAACAATTTTTCTGGTTGAAGGAATAAAACTTGTTGCAACTGTTGATTATTGAAAGTATCTCGAGTATCCACTAATTTCTAGATCACCCTTGCAGTGAAGAAATGACGGAAATATTTGAGTATTTTTGCAATTGAATTGAACTTGCAAAATATTTCTTTTAAATTAATTTTAAAAAATACAGTGCACAGCATTAACTCGTTTATCTTCAATATCTTCTGGATATTAAACTAAACTGGAGGTAAGATCCAGGGAAGATACGAAAAACATCAGGAGAGACGAGTACGATATCATTACATTGGGGTTTCTGGTGTGTATATTTATAAAAGTATTATAAACCAGTAAATTTATACATAGATATATTGATGTGATGATAGATTATTCTATATCATATAGCAACCTATTCGAAATGATCTCTTGTCTGGTCATAGGTTCGATTCCTTGAACAGCCCCATTTTCTTTGATCATTTATTCTATTTACGTTTTCTATGTTGAATAATAACTCAATTATGTAACGATGAAAGATAATCTTGAATAAGTTTCTGTATAATATAACACAATTTATAATCATCCTGTCAAATCTTATAGATCCAGTTCTTAAAACATGTAGTGATATACATTTGTAGGTTTCTTGTATAAAAACTAGTTTGCTCCCCAAAATTACAAAATATGACTTTCTATTTACCAATTTCAATATACAATAAGAATTTACTTCCACTACGTCACCCAAAATTACTTATACACTAAGTTGTTTGAGTTCGAATGATATAGATGAATCCATCGTGATTTGCCTGTGACTGAAAAGAAAGCTTAAGTACATTTAGATCAAACCACAACAGCCGTTGCAAAATTTCGTATAAATCATGCAGCTTATGGTGACACGTGCAAGTTGGAAAACATTAATCAAGTTGAACATTGACCTAGTCATGGCCAGATGCTGCCTAGCCCTTTTTCGTGTTCGGCTTCAAGGACTCTTGTATGTACTCGAGGGTCATATGGCGATTGTCCTTATTTAGCACTAGTGTCGAGTTGCTGTCTACATATGGTTGGAGTACGGACGTTGCGATACATTGTTGCCTGACTCGAAGAAATCAATCAGGTTTGACATTCGCCTTATTTTCTCCCCTGGTTTGATATCGATCTGTTGGTCCGGGTCACACCTCAGTCTAGCCATGGACATCTTTTATAGGCCTTTGGGAATTCCTCAATCGACTTGTTGTGAGCTGGAGGCTTTTGGTACCATCGATTTCATTTTGAGGGAAAGGACATTGCAATTCTCTTTGATTGGTTGCAGATAATATAATGTGTGTGTGTGTTTGTTGTATGTGTGTGTTGTGGGTGTTGTGTGCGTGCATGTGTGTGTGTGTGTGTGTGGTGTTTTAAAGACAGCACAATGAAGCAGTACTATTGCATGACGTTCTGGAAAAGCGCAAAAGAGAACTTTTTTTCCAAAAAGAGACGTGAGAAATATTTAATTATGCATAAGTTGTGTGACGACGAAGCATTTTGACGAGGTGTAGTGAAATATAGTAAAAATGTTATAAAAGTATACGCACATATATATATATATATATATATATATATATATATATATATACATACATACATATATATAACTCACACAAGCACATATACATTTTCTATAATTAAAGACAAAGAAATCCAACTTCAATTATTGTTTTCCTTCGAAAAAGAATTACCTTTGCCTCACACGACATGGAAACTGCAAATGCAATGAAAAGGAAATAATTGTGTGAGAAATTGAATTGGGTTTAAGTTTAATTATATATGCAGATTCTTTTCACAAAAACGTACTCTTAAACCTAGAAGCCAATTTTAAAACAATGTCTGAGCTTAGAACAAAATTTCAATATATATTCAATCATTCCACACAAGAAAAGTAGCCAGAAATTCTTTCGTTAGTTGAAATATATGTATTGACCCACACAAGGGACGCTTCTTTTGTATAGCATATTTTCTAACAATAAATCGGAAAATGATGCATTCAGCAGTCAGGAATATATTAGAAACTTTTGAAATATAAACGATTAAATAAACACCGCAAAATCATAATTACAGGTGATATATGATCGATACATGAGTGAAATATAATACTTGTATCTTTTTATTTTGATATCTATTATCCCCATCTTCAGATAATCAGCTCCAAACCTACATATGCACACACTGACATTATGTGTGTGCGTTTGTTTATGCTAGATAAAGAACAGTGAGTAATAGAGAACATCTTCAACCAACTTTTTTATAATAAAATATGGTCATGGTGTTTCCGATAGAACCTTGAAAAGCAATTTTTGGCTTTGATACCAAGTATAAACCAACAGGATATTAATGAAAAGTATAAAATATTACATATGCGTATATATATATATATATATATATATATATATATATATATATATATATATGTATGTATATATATATATATATATATATATATATATATATATATATATATATATATATATATACGTTTGTTTGTGGATGAGGAGTGATACAACGGAATGTGAATGAAAATGCCAAATGGAAGGTGAAGAGAAAAACTCAAAATTCATTCATTCCTATGGTACATTTCGATGCATTCCGACGGGAGTAAGTTTTTTTTCCCCCAGAGTAAAATATTTTCTGCGGTTCATAAAGTAAAATATTGCTGCGTATTTGTTCGTTGCTGAAGAAGTAAAAGTGAATAATTATGTGTTTGGTTCCTTTGTAGGAGTCAGAGGGATTGTTTGTATCTGCGTAAATGAGAATAGAACAGAAAACATAAAAAACATCTCATTGCTAGCCTTGATGTACCATTACTGTACGCCAACATCCTTGTTAAAGATTGCTGTACATACAAAGTAAGAATCTTAAAAAGGCTAAGATTAAATCAGCCATTTTCACAAACAAAATCATTAAAAAATACGCACATTCATAATGAACTAATACCTTCCCAGCATCAACTCGAAGTCCTACCTGGAGAAATTTCAGTTACCAATGGGTTCCCCGATAAGCGGAGTTACAGTCTGCCTGATGCCGAAAATTTCTCGAATCTGGCCCGTTCACATATATCCTACCAAAGATGGTCTCCAACTTTCGCTACATTGATAATGCCCTGATAATATACCCTCGGCACATTGATATCAACAACGTAATAGTAAGACTGAACCCAGTAGGATAATCCATAAAATTCACTCCAACAATACAGTAGATTTCTTTGATAACCAACAACACAGAATCAGAAACATCGTCAAACGCAGCAGCATCTGCAAAGCAATCAACAAGAACGTCCACATACATTCCTATACCCACCACACTCTAAAAATTAAATCAAGACTAATCATAGGCTTTTAAGTAAGAACCCTCAGTATACGTAGCCCCGAATACCTTTATGATGAAGAAGAATACATCAAACAATCCAATGCTTGCTTCAGTCCCTACAATATTCCATACACCAAGTAAAGAGGAAAACATACAAAATCCACAAAGCAAAACCAAACAAGACAAGAAAAACAAACAACATCATAAGACACATGGTACTACCTAGCAACACAACCACCATCATCTTCAGCTCCAATCTGAGCTAGATGGAAATAGAAATTACCACCATCACTTCAACAACCCTCGAAAATTTGATAAACAAACCACGTAAAAGAAAAAATACCCACCACATGTTTCTGGTGTCTACCCAAATCCGTGTAATGGCTCTAACAAAATTTACATTGGAGAAACATTAGAACCTTTCAAGAAAAGATTATACGAACATAGAAAAGCCCGGATGAAATGAAAAGGCCGTGGTCAAACACATTAATATATACAACGACGACTTCAACTTTTACCCAATCCATCTCATCGAGAAAATTCTCAACTCCTCGACTCGCAGATGCAACGAAGTATTTTTATTTCCGAATGCAATACAATAATACAAAGCATTGGTCAGTTTCAGATTGCAAATCCCCTAAATAATTCGATTTTTAAACTGTATCACGTAAATACGAAGCATCACATCCCCGATATACAAGGTATTGACTAAAAAAGTCTGTCAATTTGAAAAGGGTACAAGCACACATTTACCACCCCTTCAAATCTCACCCACCATCAACCAAAGAGATTAAATTAAAAAAACAAAAACAGCTGTTCCACATATAGACACCACCTATTCTTCTTATGATAGGAATAACAAAACCCGCTTTCCCTGGGAATGACCTTTCTAGCCCTTCACCGTTTTTCTTATCTCAGACAAACATTCACAGTGATAGCCTCTAACAGACGCATATCATTTCAAACCAAATGTTACCTTCAGTTACACAGAGACAAACACATCTCCACACCCCAGCTCCTACTAAGCAACCAAACAAAAGAATATTCACATTCTTTTCTTCAGCATTGAACAGGTAAACAGCATTTTTTGTCGACCACTGCAGAATATCTTTCACGGGAAAAGATGGCTGGCCCCGTCGAAATGTATTGAAACACCACCACAGGATAACAAAAAAATTGTGATATAACACCAATCTCTTGAGTTTTCCTCATATTCCAATTGTCATTTTCATCTACATATATATATATATATATATATATATATATATATATATATATATATATATGACGAAGTGGAAGATTTTATACACAAACATGTTTATGTTTCCGTCCCGTTTGGGCTTGTACAAATAGAAACGTATGCCATTTGAAAAACAAATATTTTGAAAAAAAATTTAAGTATATATATTGAAAAAAAAGTTTTAAATATATATAGTGTACGAAGCAATAAAACTTTCTAAACTATATATATATATATATATATATATATATATATATATATATATATATATATATATATATATATATATATATGTGTGTGTGTGTGTGTGTGTGTGTATGTGTATTTGCTTTGCTTCACAAACAAAGAATTTGAGGGAGGGGGGTTTAAGTCTGTAGCAGGTCCTAAATGGTGGTATTTTTTTCAGCGGCTACAGAAGGTTTAGTAATCGTAAGAAGCTCTAGTTTTACGATGTTATCTTCTTCCCTCTTCACTTTCTCTGTGGCAAATCTCGAGAATGGCCCAATTGGCCTGTTATTTATATACATGTATCTGTATTGAGGTCTTCTTCCATACACTGTGCAAAAATTGGCTTCAACTGTTTATTGCTTGTTATAGATACTAAATTATTCTTTTATGTTTTTGTGTATTCGTTGCACTCACTGTAAAAGGTACCATACACCATTCGCCAGTGATACTTCTCGTAAATGATATACATGATTAATGGTTTGATATATTGGATGTGCACATATACGTATGCATAGGGGCAAACATAAGTAAATATAGAGATATACAAAAAAGCAATGGGAAAAATGAGTTATCACATTCAGTCCGTTCCGATAAGCAGCTGTGACATACAATATACTTATCAGAAACCGTCAACGGAAACTGCCGGCCAAACTATCAAACGTATGTATCACACGTAGAGGTGCGCCAGTGGAGCTTGAGGGTTGAAATTTTGAACATTTAATCCTCATGTCCCCAAAAAACATTTTTACAACCAACCTTTAAACCTAACACGCATATACACACACGTGCTATCGAACTTCATTTAGGGTTCAATTTGCATTATAATCTTTATACTGAAATACTGAATTCGTGTTTATTCTTTCCTCGAAAACCCAGCAGTTATTTTAGTGATCACTGCCCAAAAAATTCATGAAAAGAGAGATCAACGGATGACTTACGTCTCACGATTTTTTGTTGCAGCTCAAAAAAAAAAAGTAATACAAGGTGATATCAGCTTTCCTCAACTCTTTACAGCCTTCTTCGAGATGATCTTCAGAAACTTAGACTTGGAAAATAAGGAAATCAGATTTGACAGTGAATACTTAAGTAACTGCAGATATACAGACGACATAGTCCTTTTTGCAGACGACTTCCAATTAATGTTGAATGAACTGAAAGAAAAACGAAGTAAGATAGTTTGCCTCCAAATGAACTCGAGTAAAACAAAGATTATGTACAACAGACATGTTCAGAAATAAACGCTCAACGATCAAAATCGAAAAGACAAACTTAGAGAAAGTAGACCACTACATTTGACAAGGATAACAAGTCCTCACGAAATTCCCAAATGAAGAAGAAATCAAGCAAAATATAGCGCTGAACTTTTTGTAGAAGAAGTTCAACCTTAAAGAATAAGAAATCCCATTAGTCCTAAAAAGAATAGTTTACAACCATTGCTTCCTCTTGATAGCCACCTATGGAGCTGAAACGTGGAACCTGACCCAGAGATAGAGCAGCAAACTGAGAATCATGCAAAGGGCACGTAGGAGAATCATACTCAACTTCACATAGAGATATCACAAGGCAGCACAGTATACCAGGGCAAAAACGTGAGTCCAAGACATCATAAAAACTATTTCGAAACCCAAATGGCAAAGTGCTGGTCATGTTGTAAGAATGACACCCAATTGATGGGCATTGGGACTCACAACATAAATCCCCAAAGATTAATTGCGGAACTGAGGTTGGCAGAATATGAGATGGCGAGACAAACCGGACAAGTTCAGAAAATATTGGCCACACGATGCCCACGGAGGTGAGGTGAATCCTTGGAAAGGTCCATGTTTAACAATAAAAGAATGATGATGATGATGATGACGATGATGAATTACAAAAAGTCTAAATTTAAGACAAAAAATAACAAGTGGACACAAACATGGGAACAATTTTGCTAGATTCACATTGAGAATGAAACCCACTGACTAAAAAAACTATGGATGGAGTGAAAAGTATTTTGGAGACATAATGATTGAATTTTCTACTAAACGAACAGAGCCTGTATGTGTGATGCATACGTGCATTTTGACAGTTTCCATTGACTGTTTCTGATAAGTATATCGTATCCACCATGTCACAGCTTCTTATCTGAACGAACAAAATGTGATAACTCATTTTTCCCATTCAACGTATATTCAATTGCTTTTTTGCTTATCTCTATATTTACATTTATTTGTTTTATCTATATGTAAATTTATATTTCAAATAAATCGAACCATTAAATCGTGTATATCATTTATAATAGGTATCACAGGCAAATGACGCATGTTGCATTTTACCTTGAGTGTACTGCGAGTACTACGAGTAAAAAAAGTATCTGAAATATATGATATTTTGGTATCTGTAAAAAATAATGGACAGCTTAAGCATCTTTGGCGCAATGTAAGGAAGGTGGTCCTGTTACAGACTTGAATTAAGCATTATTATCAGCATATGGAGCAGAAACATGGAACCTAACCCAGAGACAAACCTGCAAACTGAGAAGCATGCACATCACGACTCACAGCATGGATGCCCAGAGATCACATGCGAAAGCAAGGCCGGCGAAATACAAGATGGCGAGATGAAATGGACAAATTTAAAAAGTACTGGCTCTGCGACTCTCATGATGGAGAATTGTGGCGAATCCTGGGGAAGGTATATGTCCAACAACGGACATAAAAAGAATGATGATGATGATGATGATGATGTCCAAAGTTGCTTTGGTTTTTTTCTTCCATGAGTTCTATTATTTCTTTGTATTTGTTTGCCGTTTATATCATCACATGAATGTAGTTGGGAAACTTGACAATTTACAGTTTGGACCAGCTTCCTTATCTGGTACAAAGAGCTTCTACTGTTCGTTGATTTCGAAGATTTCGAAGATGCTTAACTATTTTAGCCTTTTTGTACATTGGTTACACACAGCACACTCCAGCTACAATGCACTATACGTCGGTGAGATATATATCAAAATAGATCAGATGTCAAACAACTGCTGAATGATCAATGGTTGGTACCGTGCAATCTCTCAAGTTATTTCGCATGTGTCTCTGTCAATATTGGCCGTAATTGGATGTCGTCAAAAACGGAAAAAAGGTTCCATATTTCCAAAAAATTTGTCTCCATTCCCAATTTCTCGGAATTTACATCAAACTGTGCGATCGTTTCCTGGTCAAATACTATATATTGCAAGCAGTTTTCACTGTTTTTGAAATCAAACAAGAAAATGATTGAAATTTTTCATTTGATGAACCAGAATAGATAGTGAAAAAAAATTTTAGCTCAAAATGGTACATCATTTAAACATAGTTGAATGATATTTCATTCAAGAAAAATTATCAAAGTTTAAAAAAGGAAAAACAGTGAATAATTTGGCACCAACCAAATATATGTATTTTGATTTTTCTTTATTGTTTAGTAACGTTCTTTAACTCCAACCATTCAATAGCAGCGTGCAATTAATTTTCACTTTTTATGTCTGGGGAATAAGTGTTATCCTCTGACCGATTATGCGTAGAATCTATAGAAATATTATTTATTCCCTTCAAACTTTTCTTTTATGATCAAGACTGGGAAGATTTGGAATCTACTTATTTTCCAATGTACAACAGTCAAATTTCAATCACATAGACGTAAACCTGCAAAACAGTCAGGATTTAAAATAGCAGATTCCGTATTGATAGAGAAGGAAGAGAACCTTCAGCTGTGCCCGTGGCCCAAGGAAGGAAACTTTCTGTCCATGTTAGAGATAAAGTGAGAAAAAACAAGTAAATGTGAATTTCAAAGTTTGAAAGGAGTAATAGTCATTTTCTTTACTTTTTACACATAAGTAATCAGAAAATACCAATGGTTACCTAGCAACAAAAACTGCATTAACTGTGCTATTACTGTCATTATCATAAAACAGAGTTTTAAGGGAGTATGAGTCTTATCCTGTACACCTCCTTATCATCAGATTTTTAGCATCAGTAGTTGAACATAAGCCTTCCTCGAGATTCACTAGTCTTCTCTATCGTGGGTGTCACAGATCCTGTTTTTTCTGAACTTATTTAGTTTGACACAATATCTTATTTTTTGTCAGCCCGGTTTCACATGTGATCTCTTGAGATCCACGCTGTGAGTAATGATTTCCGAAAGTTGTCTGTCATTCTCACAAATTGGCCTCCCCATGGCCATTTAAGGTTCTTTCATGGATTGTATTTTATATCAGACTCCTGTCAAGAGTAATCAAGGAATAACACTCAATACCCAAGAACCAAAGTCGTCCTGCACAGGGTTATCACTGTCTGAGTGACAAAAGCAAAATTTAAATGGAATAAGAGGAAATTTCTATGATTTTTACGCATAGTTAATCAGAAAATACCCAGAAATCGAAAATTTGTTTCACGGTATTATTATTGTCATTGTTACAAAGGCAAAGTTTTCAGGAAATAATAGTCATTTTCTATACTTTTTACGCACAAACAATCAGAGAATAGCACTGGCTACCCAGGAACAAAGAAATGTACGGTGTAATTTGTCAGATGGATGATGTTGATTGACAGGGAGAAGTTCCTCAAGTACCTGGACAGCCAATCAATGACTATGTTTTTTTTTCTTTAACATCATCTTTTTTGTCAATTGGAAGCTTTCTGTTGTCGGTTCTAAAGATATGTTTCATCAAATTAGAAAGATTATACAGGTCCGGTAGGTCAACTAAAAGAAACTGTTAAGTGACCAACGTCCTTTGGTAGCATGCCTTGCCCGATGAAAATACGAAAAAAGGGGGGATCAATGATTTGATTACTTCTCCGACCTTTTGTTGGGAAGTGGTCTCTGATAAAAAATCAGAATTTTCAAAAAAACAACAAAAAAAACAACCATGAATGCTACAGGACACAAAGTAAAGGACGAATTCAACACATATTGCAAGCTGCTCTTACCTCACAAAAAAAACCCTTGAAGATTAAAAAAGCAAAACATGTTTCTTTTTAGTGTGTTATGCACGTGTGATACGTACATAGCCAGGCAGACGAACTTAGAAACCGAAGAAAACTTAATTTACAGTTTGGATGACAGTTTTGCTTGACGGTTCTTAATTCGCCAACACATTGTAATATTGGCGCTGACGCTGTCTGTCTCTAGAGGAGATACTTTTTGGGTAATCAGACTTTCTTTTTAGTAAAGATATTATTAAGTCACTGTTCATCAGGTTTGCTCTCGTCTGTTCATTGTATCTTTTATCTAGGAAGAAATGAAAGTCGATAGGAGATAATTGAGAAAGTAACAAAATCTTGAAACAGGGGGGAATCAAGATATACGTACCTCAGATGAATGAATCAACGTAGCCTGCACGTATAACACAACTAATTATCTGGAAGAATTACCTGAATTTATCTAAAAAAAATAATTGTTCTTTTATCGAAAGTTATCTAAAGAAAAATACCAGCGCAAGAATCAAGTACAGCTGATCACTGAGTCCCCCCCCCCAAAGAAAGGACCGTTTTTAAATGTGTCTTTTGGTGTACTTGTACAAATTTACGCGGTCGTAGCATCAAAATGTGACCAGGGTCACCCGGAGACACACAGACGAGGGAGGAATCTGTAGCCTTGTTTGTTGGTTGGTCAGTTTGTTGGTTGGTTGTAATTGGTATTATTCATTGTCTTTTGTCCGTATGTTACGCTTTCAGAAGTAATAGAAAGGAAAAGTTAGGTGGTCACAGTTGAAATGTATGAAAAGACAAGACAGAAAAAGTTAGGTAGTTTACTGAGTGGATTAAAACGAATTTTGCGTATGAAATTTGTTCCGTGTTTGAATAAGATTGAAATGAAAACATGGACAGGCAGTTGGAATGGATAAGGAATATCGGAAAGGATGAGGAAAGGAACTGGGAGCTTCAAGTATACAGTGCACGAAGGTCAGAGACATGAAGTAATGAGTAATCTCAGTGATCTGAAGGAATTTTGACAGGATCCATCGGTGAATGATCAGAAAGGAAAGAAAGAGAAAATAGAAAGATATCAAGAGAAAGAAAGGAAATAAAGAGAAGTCAAAAGCAATAAAACAGTTCAAAAGCGAAAGAAAGGGAATACAGAAAAGTCAAAAGCAATAAAACAGTTCAAAAGCGAAAGAAAGGGAATACAGAAAAGTCAAAAGCAATAAAACAGTTCAAAAGCGAAAGAAAGGGAATACAGAAAAGTCAAAAGCAATAAAACAGTTCAAAAGCGAAAGAAAGGGAATACAGAAAAGTCAAAAGCAATAAAACAGTTCAAAAGCGAAAGAAAGGGAATACAGAAAAGTCAAAAGCAATAAAACAGTTCAAAAGCGAAAGAAAGGGAATACAGAAAAGTCAAAAGCAATAAAACAGTTCAAAAGCGAAAGAAAGGGAATACAGAAAAGTCAAAAGCAATAAAACAGTTCAAAAGCGAAAGAAAGGGAATACAGAAAAGTCAAAAGCAATAAAACAGTTCAAAAGCGAAAGAAAGGGAATACAGAAAAGTCAAAAGCAATAAAACTGCTCAAAAGCGAAAGAAAGGGAATACAGAAAAGTCAAAAGCAATAAAACAGTTCAAAAGCGAAAGAAAGGGAATACAGAAAAGTCAAAAGCAATAAAACTGCTCAAAAGCGAAAGAAGCCTGACTGACAGACCGATCGACCAAGCAGAGAAAGAATGTTTGGACACATCTGAAAAAAAAAAGGTTATGTTTAATATCATTGTGCTTGGGTGATTGATTGACTTCTGTTGTGTGATGAGTTTGAACTGCATCAAGAGTCCCTTTCCCGAGGTGCTGTGTGGAACTGATTTGGGGGAGAGACTCACATCTGAAATATCCTTATATTGTAGTTGCCAGGAATTTTTACCGTCGTTTTTATCATCTTTGATTACCTGAAAAAACAATTTTCATTAATTTTGGTACATAATCCTTTCTTTTTTTTTTTGTTTATCTTTTTTTTGTAAAAGATTTGAGTATTTTTGTGTGAGCATATTTCTGACTGTGGTAAATGAGAAATGTTTTTTTAGGAAGTTATTTTTTTTTTTAAAAGAGGAGAAAATAGTTTGTTGGCAGATAATAAAGAGAGAGATTTTGAACTTTCAGAAGTGTCTTCGGTTCACAAATAACGTCAAGAGAGTTCATCTAAATTGAAAAAAGTAGTCTAGGAAAAAAACGTCAGAGTTGTCCTCAGTTAACTGAGGTCGAATTTCACTTTTTTATCCATTGTCTTTAGTTAACTGACGTAACTAAGTCTTTTTTCAGTCAATCCTCGTGACTGATATATAAGTACGTCAACTGCGTTCACAAGCATATGATTAGAGATTAAAATTGTTTTTCCAACAAATTATATAAATAAAATTAGTTTCCTTCCTTGCGGTTCTACTTATCCACGGTTTCTTTTTGAGTGGCCCTCCTAATCTGTGGTTTAACCCAGTGTTCTCCCGTTGGCAGTTGACCATTCAGTGCTTAACCTATCCAAAGTTTCATTTTTAGTAATTTCCCATATCCACTGTTCCCCTTTCGGTATTACTTGCACAGATCATTTAAATTCTGTTCTTGTTTTAATAATAATAAAGAAATATGCTGCTCGTGTCTAGTAGTGTCTCACTGTATGTTATACTCCATATACGAACAGCGCCAGACATAAGACATATTCCTCAAATGCCTTAACATTATAGACCATTCGAAAGGGAATCGATTTTTCTCTAAGATGGTATGAAAATCAAAAATGTCAAAACTCAACGAAATTAGGTGTGTGGTCCCCTCTTAAATTTTGTGAAATCAAATAAGATGAGTGTCTACGCCAATGCGATGCTCCCCATAGTAATGAGGGTTCTTTCAGATAAGTCGCTCAATAGAAACAGTCATGTGATCAACGTCTTTTGGTACCATGTCATGAGGAGAATGATCAATTAAAATGTCGTAAAGCCTGATCAATAAATAGATAGTTTCCCTTGCCTATTCATTGACAATGATCCCTGAGGTGGTCAGATTTTTTGTAAAAGCGTTAATGCAGCCAGACATATGACAATATATCAATTTAGCGTAGATTAACATTGCAAATTGAACTCACCCCTCCAAACTGAGAACCTTTTTTCGAGATGAATTTTTTTTTCAATCTTTTTTCTTGGTTTAATACGGAACTAATGCTCAAATTTCTATCCCTCTAGCTCTATCGGTGCCATCTCAACATGTGACGTATATATGTGGCCAGCCAGACAGCCGGACCTGTTTTGACAATTTTGGTGACAGTCTAGATTGACAGTTTCTAAAAATAAAAAAAAGTAAGAAATACACATAAAAACTATAAAAACAAAGGAAGAAAGTAGGTGGGGGTAGTGATTTCTCCAGGAAACATAAATGCTATTGAAATGTTTTATTCGTCGATCTTCGTAGAAGATAATTCCCCCAGAAAGAGCTCTCAGCATCGACACAAAATGTCAATTAAAACAACAGAAAAAAACGGATAAAAAATATTTTTGATAGTTTATATAAATACCAGTTACCATAATGAACTCAAAACACGTTACTGTAAATAAATGATTATTATTGTACGTTTCATTTTACTGGGGGTATTTGTTTGCCAATGTTGGAAGAAGTAAGGTGAAGACGTACTGTAGACGGCATCAAAATGGCGTCTTTCAGAGCCCCCGGTGTGTCGCAGAACATTATTCGATTAGCATCTCAAGTAATTGACGTCTTCTAGAAGAACAGATAGTAATCTGCCTCTAACTCTATTTTCAAGTTCAGCTCGGTTGAGACTTTGTTTAAAAAGTTCACTACATGTTGTTAACAGTATTCTTAGTCTCTTAATTTTACTTTTCCCAAAGACTTTTCACACAAGCTATTCAGAAATTAACCGACTCTTTACTGTCGCCATTTCCCGATCAAATTGCAATTTCTTTTCGTTGTTGAGTGCTCATACGTATTTGAGATAATGTACGAGGTAAATTGCTGACAAAAAGTCAATCACTAAAGTACATGGAGAGTTCAAATTCATTCTGTTTTTTTTTTTTTTTTCAAGTGATATTTGTTAATTTAAATTTTTTTTGATTTTGGAAAAAAACGCCTGTTCAGCAGAAATCCGTGAAAAAAAGTAGGCACAGAAGGGCTCCCCTCTTAGCATGATTTTACACTTTGAATCACCCCCAGCTAAAAACGTACGTCAATGATGAGTATTTTTCATTCAATCAGTCTCATTACTTTCTGTACAGGTATCATACACACACACACATACACACACACACACACACACACATATATATATGTATGTATATATATTTATGTATGTATATATATGTACGTATATATATATATATATATATATATATATATGTGTGTGTGTGTGTGTGTGTGTCCTTATGTGTATGTGTGTGTGTACATTATTTCCTTATACTTATGTGTGTTTGTGGACTTGGAAAACTGTGTTTCACGGCTACACTGAGTATCATGTGAAGCATTCTTCATTCATAGAGGAAACTACGTTAGAAAAAACAATATAAATATATATATATATATATATATATATATATATATATATATATATATATATATATATACTAATCAGATTCTACTCTTTATTTCCAGTTATACGCTAAAACAATTTAACTTCAAGAGTAAAAAGTTGTATGTATCGAGCACTCTATGAAATAAATCCATTTCATTTCAAAAGTGGCTTCATATTATTGATATATTATTATATTGTGTTATACTGCTAGCCTGATCTGTTCAACATTTGTACAACAATATATACATATATATATGTGTGTGTGTATATATATATATATATATATATATATATATATATATATATATATATATATATATATATATTGGGGCGAGATATTTGTGTTTTCTAGCAGGGATACCTGGTCTTACCCGGGGTAAATTATCCCAACAGGAGAAATTTGTCATTCAATATAATTATTCTCATACATCAAATGCATAAATGATGCTACATATGTACACATGGAAAAGTAGCCATAACAGAAGAAAAGTTCCGGGCAAAAAAAAGTAAAACAAATAGTTTTATTGTTTAGTTACACTAGGTACGTATATCTCTCACTAGGGGCCAGTACGAGAAGGTTCGACCCTAAAACAACCAATATGGAGTTGTCCAATAGGAAAGTATGGAGAGGTCATGTTAAGGCCAGCGATCTTGAGAGTTTGCTTTTCTGCCTTAAGTACCTATAAATGATCTCAAATGAACTTCAGTGACCTTCAGCATCAACGTGAATTCGATGTAAATTTCATGCACCAAATGAAATTCCCAAAATTTGAGATGCCTGACGAGTGAAATTTCAAAAGGGAATGAAAAAGAATTTTTCGGGAAAATGTTCCTGCTTCATATTAATAAGATCTTCATTTCCTATTTCAAAGGGACAGAGATGAAAAGATATAGGTTCTCTAGTGATTGGTCATATTTATAATGTAGGAATGAAACTGACCTGGGCTTTCAATCTCTTGTGCAAAAGTATGGCTTCATTGTAGCTTCAAAAAATGAGAAAATCGGTAAAAATATATTCTTGTGTAATGCTTACATCTAATTAATTTTATGTAAGGTTTTAGAACAATGTAACACGAGTGTATTCGAGTCCACTGTTTGAAATGGTTGATAAGATATATTTCATCAACGTTACTTTCAAATAGAAACACCCAGTGTTACAGTCATAGAAAAACCCTCCGTTCATTATATAGAGAGATCTTAATCCACTGATCCTATCTTTAGCGCTATGTGCGATTGTTTTCTTTAAAAGTTTTTGATTTCATCTTACTAGAGAAAGAGCGATTAGAGAAAAAATTGATTTGTTCTTCTTTCCAGTTGACTTATCATTTCACGAGTGAACCCATACCATTAATTAAAAAAAAATGTTTGAATGATTTTGTAATTTCACTGTACTTGAAAAAAAAAACAAATGATAATCTGCACTGGCACAATTAAATTGAGTACAGCGAAAATGAGGAACTATTCTTTTGGAAAACATAGCAATCAGAATTTAATTGCTTCGTAGAATCAATTAATTAGCGTGATTTTTTACATGAATAATCCAATCAAAATATTTGAATATGAAAAATAAAATGCAATCTAAGAATGGTTAATGAAAATTAATGTTTAAAAAGAGAACAATATGAAAATGAATGTTTACTGATTTCTGATCGATGGAAGTTACAAAATGGTGCATTTACACCAGAATGAAATACGAACAAAGGTTTTTCTGCCGTTTTGTTTGAACATTCTTCAAGCATTGTTCATCAAACAAAGATCCTGCAAGAAAAAAAATGTTAATTAAACTCATAACAAACTTGAAGTTTTTTTCCCTAAACGCTTGATTATTAATATATTCTTTGTTTTATCAATCGATAATTTGGGAAAAAACTTTTATTATTAATGTTGTGGTCTTAAGTGGTTTAATCAAGGTTTCCAATCGAGTAGGACATAGCTCATTTGTGGATCTCAGCACATTTTCCAGATCAATCATACACACATTCCCCAATTCTTACCTTGTTTTTCAGAAGGCTCTATACATCTCTATGAAACCCTTTTGATTGGTCTGTCAGTTGGTCCCAGGTATGTTGAACAACAGAAAGTGTATAGAGGAGTTTCTGTGTTTTATTCACCACTAGCTATTATGGTATATGAGATGTAATGTCATGCGTAGGTGGAGTAATAAGCATTTGTTCACTTACAAGTATCTTTTCTTATTAGTATCTTCAAAATTGGCAAAAAATCGGCAAAATCTATTTGTGATGCTATCAGTCAAATCTTTTTGAAATCAGTGAGCATCGATATGGATGCATGGATGGTGGACAAATAGCTGAATATGTTTTTCGATGGGCACCATTTTTGAGGTCTACTTGACAAATGTCATTTTGTGGATTGAACATTTCCCTACATTTGAACTCTCTGGACATCAGTATTCCACAACAAAGGCCGCCGGGATAACAGAGCAAATAACTTGGGAAATACTGGCTTACATGTTTGCAGAATCTAGAACCCGATTCGAGTTTTACTCTGAGTGCTTTATACAAAGTCCAACTCCTCTTCAAGTAACACACTTATTCTCGAAGTGGAGACTCTTGGATCGCATGGGGAGAATTTTTTGTGGGGAGTTACCCATAGGGATTGGTTGGAATGAGGAAAAATTTTAGTCAGAGTAGAGAAGTATGGTGGGAAGTATTTTGGTAATGAATCAACGTATCAAAATAAAAGGAGAATTGATGCAACTTGAGGGATTGCAAGCCGGGGAGGATGTTACCGCAGACACTGAGAAGCGCCTAAGAAACATGGGACTTCTAGTCCTAGGTCAAAGAGGAGATCAATAGCAGCGAAGATTACCAGCAATTATACGATTTTATCCCCCTTATAGGGACCTATGGAGCTGAAACATGGAATCTTACTAAACCATTGACACTTGAACTGACAAGCATACGAGATGGCACATTATATCACAGGAATAAACAGAAATCATAGATATCATAGAATTCATTAGAAAACTAAAAGGCAATGGACTGGCCATATAGTGAGCATTTCAGACCACCACTGACCATCATGATGCACATGTATGGATCCCCAGAGATCAAATGCCAAAGAGTGACTCGCAAAAAATTAGATTGCGTGACGAAGTAGACACGTCCAGGGAGTATTGGCTTTGCAACGTCCATGATAGTGATGCTTTGCTAATTCTTGGGAAAGCGATGAACACAGGAAAGGACGTGATAACGATTATGCTGCTCTTCTGAAGTAATACACATTGGGGCAATGTATTACCATCCTACTTGAAATCGATCATAATTTCGAACAGCTCAAACTGGTTAGAAACAGGTTCCATTAAGTGAAAACAGGGAAATGTGATATATATTCACACGACATTTCGAAAGAATCTTTTCATAAGAAGGTGGTTGGGGAAATATTTCATTTTAAGAAAAGATTTGCAATTTTGTGAAGATTTTGGGGAAAATAAAAGAATTCTATCGTCAAAAAGAATGCTTTTACGTATAAAACCAATAATAAATAGCATATACATATTTCATGTTGTACTATATAGCCTTGACTGTGTCTTATTCGATGCCAAAATTTCAAAACAAACTGTTGCAGCCTGTAAAATTGAACAATCACTCGACTGAATTGTTATCAGAGACGTACTGAGTTGAAATAAATGTGCCAACAGTTACTTTTTCCGAGATCTTACAGTCTGAATAAAGGTATTCAAAAACTGATATGATATTCTTGATCCCAGGGTGCGGACAAGATCGAGGAGTTGTGAACGAAAATATACGTTTTTGAACCGCAGTAGCTGAAATGAACCAATAAAGTAAATTGCAAAATATGTAGAGAAACAGATCCACCATATATCTGCGTCGTGCAAGATGGTTTAAAACATGAAACAGCGCAGGCAACACCAGAAAATTCAAAATGTGGATAGTATCTCTTCAGTGAGTTGTTGTGTCTCTCCCTCTGTTCGTAGCTTCCCTCTCCTCTCTGGTCTCTCGTCTCTTACGCTGCAATCTGGTTATTCTGCCCAAGTAAATAGCCTTTTGCTTCTCTTTGTACTGTCGACTTCAATTAATTTAAATTTGAATTTCCTATCATTGCTTTCCATCAGAGAAGACACGATAAATTCTAGCCCCATTGGATGGCCATTTCAGGTTTATGGCTTCGATATCTACACAATGTTTCTCTTTGAATTGTTCATTGACAGAGTAATTTTCAAAGTTACGTTAACCCTATTTATGTTGCAAAGGTTGACAGGAGAATATTCAGGGTACATCGGATGTAGAAATAAGAGAGAGTTTATTTCTGAACAGATTAATTGAAATGGAAACATTCGTAGATTATTTGCATGAAACGATCAAATAATCAAAGTTCTTTATTGAAGAGAGTCATGATTTTGATTCAGTTAACACGTATGTGCCTACCGTCCTATTGATTTTTCGAGCTATGCATGTAAACTAAACTCTGACATTCGATGAGTGCACTGCAAACATCAACTATATGATCTGATGTGGCAGCTGGAACAAAGTTCCGTATCCATAGGTCTGATCTCTTCACGGGGATGTAGATTTAATCAATATACAGAGAGCTAGATATAGAAAATAGAATATATATATATATATATATATATATACATATATATATATATATATATATATAGTACAAATAGGAGATGCAATATTAAATAATGTAATATAGTGAAATATCCGATGTATGATGGGTTTATTCCATAGAGTGTTCGATACATTCAACTTTAAATGTTGAGTTGGCTTTGAGTAGAGCGCGTGGTATAATAGAATGGATATTAGCTACATAAACACATTCGTGTTTCTGCTCCGTCTGAGCGAGCTGTAAAATAAATGTGTTTGCATAGCAAATCCTCATTCCATCATATATACGTAATAATGAAATTCTTGCTTCATTTCATATTGAAAATCTATTCAGAAAGGTACCAGTCGAAGATACCATTGATATTATTTTACAAATTATTTAAAATCACGAGTACCTCAACCTCCCGAAAAAAGCGTACAATTTCATGCAAATTTCTTCTTAGATCGAACCACACAATTTCCGCGTATTTAGATGATTTCAAACTGATGCATCCAAACTGAAAAGCCCTCAGAAATATAAACTGTCGATATATTATTTTTTTTTTTTACAAAAGAGTTAAAACCTCCAAACTCATTGTTACCTCCGATCCCCGTCACAAATAACCCACTAATCAAGGAACAAAATGCTGTTTACCAATTCACATACCACTGAAGGGATTATATCCCAGACGGTAAGAGAAAAACTGAAAAAAAAAACAAAAACAAAATAACGTATATTAGATTTAAAACAACGGCACTTTCCCGTCCATCAACTTGTCATTTATCGAAGTTGCATCTAGAAACATTTACAAAAATCTTCGT
>OY735220.1:55506557-55686557 GCA_963457665.1 Thysanoteuthis rhombus
AAAATACAGATGGAGGAATCAGACGAAATTAAGGAAGATCAAATGAAGGAAAAAGAGGGATTGCGAGAAAGGAAGAGAGAACGTTTGGAAGATTGATTATGAGAAAGTGAGACAGAAGAAAGATTGAAAGGGAGAATGAAAGGATGATAAAAAGAATGAACAGGAAAAAGAAAGGGAGAAAAAAGAAAAGAAAAGAAAGAGAGCAGTACTTTCATAAGGCCATTTTCGCGATAAGTGTGTCCTCAATTGAATTCAACGATAACCATGGCACCTTTTAACCGAAGCCCAGCTCTAAATCAAATTGTGTCCAAACAGAGGTTAAGTGAAATGCCTGATACATTTCCTTATCACACACTTTTTGACTAGTTTGATAATGGATATATTTCGTTGATCACCCTTTATCAAATGACACTATGTTTGGCTAATTGAGTTTGAGTCGAAAAGGATAGTTTCCTTATTCTGATTTGTGGCTTGTTCCGTGTAAATAAAGCAGAAAGTTCTGTTACTTAGCATGATAGCTCCCAAACTTCATCGAATCATGACATCCCTAGTGTATAAGGAGTTCTTTGCACCGTCCAAAGTCACAAAATAAGGAACAAAATCCTTAACTCTCATAGGTGATCTTTCATAGACCACTCATGCACCAGGACTAATTATCTAGAAAGTAATGTGAAATTCTCCAAAAGAAAAGATCTGAAATTATCTTTAAGGAAATGGAGTTTCTCTTTAAAAATAATGTAAAAACAATACTAGCACAAGTTTTGAGTATTGTTGGTCCAAACTGATCATAGATATCCCGAAAAGTACTTCTTAGAGAAAACAAAACATTTTTTAGAAGTATGTTGCCGCAATATTTCGGGGCTATAGCTAAAATGTGCCTAGGAGCGCATGGACACTCACCCAATCTTTTGGATGAGTGAGAATAGAAAAATCTGAAGCTTACTTGGTTGGTTGCTTCGATGAGCCATACGCTCAGCTACAGTGATTCGTTGCATTTAAATTCGAGTTTTTAATTAATTTGCCAAACAAATGATGAATCATCAGTCGATTCGATCTCCAAAAAAGCTGTGAAAAAACATCAGTTATTGATTTGTGGTGTCAATGTACCTATCTAGTTCTAGAATAATCCAAATGTTGAGCTCGTCATCAAGTACTTGAATGCTGACATTCAACACTAGATTGACATATTGACTTGCAATGTACCAGTTAGGTGCCGCTTCCTATCATTTTGATCCGTACAAGCGCAGTGAATTACAATTTTCAGGAATTATCAAAATTTTAAGATTTCAATGGAGTTCTCTGAGGCCACTCGTAGGGCCCTGGGGAGGTGGCCGCCAAACTCGATATACCAGTAACTCAAGGGAAACATATTCTATACTGACCTTCCCCCAGAGCATCAATTGATAAGGTCTTTTTTATTCTTTTCTTTCTTTTTCTCTTCCTCTCGACCAACATCGCTAAAGAAGATGACGCCCCCAAACTGCTACATTTGCTCATAAAACTATTGAATCAAACCAATAAAAATAGAAAATTTCTGAAATAGTTTCATACGGTGACCGTGTCAAGTAAGAAAGATAAAAAGATGTTCTGATAAAATGATCCTCTGTTGTTATTTTTGTAAACGTGTAGAGAAAACTAATGATGTTTTCTTGGCTGATATTATCGCAGCGTATGGAAACGTCGTAAAATATATTTACGACAAAATGTAAGCCTTCTACCGAAGGAAATTTGTGGACTTAACAAATCTTTGTGATCCTGGCTTTGTCAGAAAACTAACAGGGGAATGTGATGTTTTGATTAAAAATTCAAATTTTATCATTCTCATTTTGATCAGTATTTATATATCCAATTTGATTATCTTTATAAATGGCAAAGTGTAAAGAAACACGAATTGTTTGTAAAATTTATGAATATGTTTCACTGGTGAGAGCTACATCAGAATGAGACTTCCACAATTTGTATTTCATTCCACATCATCATCTGTTTATGTTATAAAATATATTTCAAAGATTTTGTAAAATTGATTACGCTGTTTGAATATTTGAATTTCACACAATCTCGAGAAAAATTATTTAGACATTTAAAATATTGATAATGAAGCCAGAATTCTTTTGCAAAATCTTACGCTCTCATATTTGATGCTCATTTTTTTTATTGTTTGAATTCCAAATAATTGCAGTAAAGTTAAAATATGCTAATTAATGTTTGCACAATCTGACGAATTGTTTTAATTATTCCAGAAATCTTTCCTTGCTTTCCCTGTGTGAATTTAATTGGATTCTAACTTGATGTTAGTAAGATTAGATTAATCACAGAGTTACATTCGTACAGATACGTGGTTGATTTCAAAATCGAATGCCTATTATGTATTATTAATTCGAATGTCGTTTTTATGAGGAAAATACATCTATTCCGAAAACTTTAATTAAACTATCAATTAAATACAGCATATATCTGAATGTGGGTGAAAATATTGAGAATTCTAGGACAATCAGTCATATCAACTTGTTAATTACCATGTTGCAATCAATAAGAAGAGAATTAAAATGCAATTTAAAATTGTTTTACACTACTTGACACTTGGATGTTTTTGTGAGATAGGCATTGCATATTGTTTTACGCAAGCAAATGTTCTTTGCCCATTTGGATAAGAGTGAGACCAACCGTATAGAAGTAGTACTTCATTGTGAACAAAATATTATACTAGTGGATGATATCCGTTTTTTTTTTTTGTATTGATATTCGACGATAATATTGATAGTTGAGAGTTAGGAAAAATTGTCTATAAAATCAGCTCGTTATGACCATGTTACTGTTCTGTAAAATGAAGTGATACTGAGAAAGTAAATGCTTTTTGACGCCATCACAAAGGGAAATGTTTAATGTCAATCATTTGAAAGTGTTTGATACGTTTTGAAAAAAAATATCATATATGTATCATTTGGGTTATAACTTTGAAATTGAGCCATTAGATCTTCATGAATAAAGGCTTGATCTTTGAATATTCAACTCTACTGTCGTTATAAAATTGGTCCATTATTGTTACTAAAGATTATTGTGTGATGTGTGGATGTTAGGTCATAAGCAGCAGTTTTGGGTTTTTTTAACATACGTCGTTGGGCATAAGCCCACTTTAGTTTTCGCCAAACCTCTCCATCGTGGGCGTCGCAAAGCCAGTATTTTTCACAGTCTAGTTCGTCACACCATTTTCTATTATGTAGGAAACAGTTTTGCGTATGACCTCTTGATGTCCAACGTTTTTAGAAGATTCATACAACCCGACCATTGCCATTAGAGTTGATGGATTCCCCATCAGTAACTCCTATGTTTTCCCTTAATATACTATTCTGTTTTATGGATCCTCCACGTGATTAGTTTTGTTTGTACGTCAATCTTTTGGTAAGTTTCCAGGTTTCAGCTCCATAGGTGATCATCGAGAGGATGTATTAGTTTTATATCTTATGGGAAGCGATGACCAATTGGATTTCTCTTTGTTCTTGAAGGGTAAGTTTGCTCTACCAAAAGCTTGCCAAAATAGAATGATTCTTTGCCTGATTTCCTTACCTACAGTTTTGAGGAGATTTTTTTTTAAGTTGACCTGATGGTCAACTTTTTCCAGCTCTGTGGTTCTAATTCTGATTGTTGTGTCCTTGTCCTTAATACGTTTGTTACATATGACATGTGTATTACTGAAACTTATATGAAGGCCAACTCTCTTGCTTTCAGTTCCTCTAGCATTATGTGGGGATCGTAAAGGTTCTCAGCAAAATAAACGATGTCATCACCTCATCTGAGGTTACTTGCCCTCTATTTTCATTACTTTACTTTCCAAATTCAGGTTCCGGTTGTAAGGAGTTTGGATGAACTGATATCGCTCTGTTTCACCCTTTTTTCCAAGCTAAATGGGATTTTCATGTAACCTTATAAAGGTACCGTCTTGTCTATAGATACGTTGCTAGGCTCTTGCATGTTCAGAGTCTACGCCTTGCTGTATGATACCATCAATGACCTTTGGGATTTTGACTGAGTCGAAAGCCTTCTTGATTTCAACAAATGCTACAGTGAGTGGCATTTTATATTCGTTGGCTTTCTCTTTTGGTTGATATACTGAGATGGCCAATGGTCAAGTGGTGTCTTTGACAGCCAGTCTGTTCCAATGGTTTGTTTTTATCTGATGTTTCAGTAGTTCGGTTGGTGTTCACTTTTGGTAAAAGTTTCTGGAGGCAGTTGGGTAGGCTTATTGCCTTATAGTGAAACAAATACAGGATAAGAAGCTGATTAAGATCCTCCAGTTTCCCTTTCCTATATACTAATGTTATGATCGCTGTGTCCCAATCTTTTTGGACATCACTCTGAGAAAGTGCAAATAAAATGACAAGTTCCCTAGTGATGGCTTAGCCTGCATATTTAGTGGATTGGTGTTGATGCTATCTGGTACAAAGGCCTCTTTTTTTTGAGTTTGCAATTGGATAGTTGCCCCCCCCCCGCCCCCTTGGAGTAATGTCTAGGAAATAACGGACTCTCGTTTGTTTTCTGTCTTGTTCATTGTTCGACAATTCGGTCCCTATCTGTTGTCCAATCTCCATTTCTGTCAAACACTCAAGTTATTTGATTTTTTCCCATGACTTTGAGATTCTTACCAGTTTTGAAACCTTTACCTCTTCTGTAAGAATTATTTTGGTGACTGTTGTTGTGTATCTTCTATTTTTTCGTTTCTTCTGGATTGTTTTGTTTAGTTCTGATTTTTTCTTGCTGTTTTTTTCATGGCTTTAGATTCCTCTGTTTTTCCATGAGATTTTTGTCTTTTTCCAAGAGTTTACTGATGATTTGTTTGCTCGTCGGCTTAAATATATTGGTGACTTCAATGAAGGGGTTGACTTATCTCCTGCTGAACTCATTAATAATCTTTTCAGGGTTTGGAGAGGAGTTCACATCTGTTTTTCAGCGTGAGCTTTAGGGATTATACTTATTGTACGCGAGGTGATTGCAGTTTGGGGTGGATCATTTCCCTGCGTTCTCTCTTGGTTTAATTAAGATTTTACATCTCATTACTCAGCGGTCATTTCTTTTATAATTTACATTTGAAAAATGAATAGACCCGGAAAAGAATCAACAGAACACATTTACTATACAGCTGCGGGCAACAGAAAGATGAACAAAAACAGAATTGGTTTTCTTATTCATGAAGAAGTCGTAAAATAATTGGACAGAAGTGTGGTAATAAATTAGGAATGTGGGAGTGAAAAAAATGAAAAGATATGTTTCAACTCATTTTTCTATTATAATAAGATAAAGCCTCATGCATTCAACTAAGTCTAAACCAAAAAGCAGAAAAACAACATTGTCTGTCGTTTGTGGAGAGAAGAGACAGGAGAAATTGCAGTGAGTCTTGACATGGGTCAGAGGAGCTCATCCTGAAATACAAAAGATCATCATTAAGATTATTGCTCAATTGTTCAACCCATCTTAATCCTTTTCACTCCGATTTTGTGGTATCCCGTTTTGTTTTGATAATTATTCAGCAAGAAAGGAAATTATGTTAAAAAAACAGTTACCTTCCAAAATTAGAGCAGGCTCAGAACAAAATCAAACCCAAACGCCTATAATCAGCTATAATTATGCAATATTCATTCCAACATTATTACGCATTAGAATTATCATTTTGTAACAATTCTTCCTTACTTTTTTTTGCTATTTTCAAATTGATCATGTAAGAAATGTCATTTATTCTCATGAAGCTTTGTTTTGGTGGCCAGGATTATTTTAAGTCCACCGAAATCATCCAGAATCATGTGTTGAAAACACGAAAATAGAGTTAGAGGACTAAAACCTTGAGGATTCACTCCCTATCATGTGTTGAACAAACGACTCTCATGTTTTCTTATTCTCAATAACAAAAAGTCCCGGGAACAATTACACATGATTATCACCGTCCCGGTTTCAAAGGCTGAGTTTGAAAGGAGTAATTGACATTTTCTATAGCTTTCACACGTAAGCCATCGGGAAATAACACTTACTACCCAGGATCAAAAAATGTGTTGAACACTATTATGATCAGAAAGATGAAAGAGGGAAAATTAACTGAGAAATGTCAAATCTGACTTGACAGAATTAGCATCAATTAATACAAGCCATCGACAGAAACGTCTACCAAAACTATCCACACAGGTTTCTTCAGTTTGACAAGATTGGCTGTCTGTTGGATTATCCATCACACATAAAGGCTGTACTGATAGAGTTAAGGGGCTGAAAATCAAAATATTCACTCTTCATTATGTCTAGAACAAACGTCTTAGTTCGTGTCCAGCGGCATTTTTAGTGACCAAACCACAGACTATAGAAGTAATCTATTGATCGATCAATCACGATTTTTGATTGATCACCCCTAATCAGGCACGCTGACAAAAGACGTTAGCCAAGTGAATATTTCTGCAGAATGATAAACCATATCTGTTCTCAATTATTTTTCAATCAATCCATTCGTATCAGAATCGTAGTAATCCACAAGTTCTCATACGGTCAACAAAGTGAAGTAACGTCGAATCTGGTCAGTTCCCAGATGTGTAACATCCTCGGATTAACAACTCTGGTAAGGTTGTAACAATCCGGGGAGGCATCCACTGCAGTCATGTAGATTTCTAAATTTATTGATCACCTCTTTACTTTGGGAGCGTTCAGAATGGTCGAACGGGGCATTAGAACTTAGGCATAACCATTTCTCTATACTAAGCACCCAAGCATAGCAGCTCAAGCCCCTAAGCTGTTAAGACCATCCACCAAGACAAAAAGAGTCATTCAATGTTTTTGAATCGTATGAAATGGAATGTGTATAGCTGGAGGCGATGTGGCTGGATGCAGAGGGGAAGTTAAAACATCAAACAATATCTTCTGTCATTTGCTGAATAGGACATCAATGGCAATTGAACCATAGACACTGTAATCTCTATTCCAGCCTTTCAACCTCGAAGCCATGCATTTTAGATTCTGGGCAATATCCATTGGCATGCAAGCCTCTCTCCGGAATATATACTTGAACAATGATCAAGAATAAAAAGTGAGAAAACTCTTGTTCATTTCCATAAGTAAAACATTATCGGAGAAAGGAAAAGACGTTTGTGATTTGCCTGAACAGATTTGTAAGGATAGATCAGCCAATTTATATGTATTGGATGCTTTTTCGTAGCTACTTACGGGGAGAAGAGGTTCGTGACCACATGTAGGGATTACGACATTGTACTCCGGATAATGTCCTTTTTATGCGGCATCTGAATAAAAGATATGAAGGGATATCTGAACCTCGCATAAATGAATCACCTTACGCCGCACCTCACTAACTAATTCCCTAAAAAAAGAATATGTAAAATTATCTTGAAAGAAAATGGATCGTTTATGTGCAATTTTCTGAAAGATATACCAGCGCTAAAACAGGGCAGCATTAGTCCATAGTAACCGATTTTATAAGACAATGTCAATTAGTTTACTCATGAAAATTTTCAAGGTTGTGGCCCCAAAAATATGATGGGGATTTCCAAGATGCACATCTACTCACAAACAAGCAAAGAAAGAAGGATGCGTTGCCCCCGAAGCAAGATGGTCGAATGAGCTATATGATGGGCTGAGGGTGATTCAATATAAATCTCAACATTGCGTGGATTTGAAAATAAGACAACAAAAAGAAGAAGAAGAAGAAGAAGAAGAAGAAGAAGAAGAAGACGAAGACGAAGACGAAGAAGAAGACGAAGACGAAGACGAAGAAGAAGAAGAAGAAGAAGAAGAAGAAGAAGAAGACGAAGACGAAGACGAAGAAGAAGAAGAAGAAGAAGAAGAAGAAGAAGAAGAAGAAGAAGAAGAAGAAGAAGAAGAAGAAGAAGGAGAAGGAAAAATGCAAAAAAAGAGATGATCAGAAGTAAATAACAAGGTTTGAAGATGGGGGAATGAAGAAAAAATTTTGAAGAAGTTACGTAGAAAGATAAAAACGAAAGAATGAATACAGAAAAAGAGAATTGGGCAATGAAAAAAGACAACAAAAAAGTCCGAAGGAAAAAGGATTTGGAAAAGGAAGGCAGCCTTGAAGTGACTTGACTAAGAAGGAAGGTGGTTTACTTCAGAAAATAAAACATCATGAAATATTTCTCCTCGGTATGAATGTATTTTTTTATCAAATTTAAATAAGCCCTAGCGTATCTGTGAGGTGAACTTCATATATATATATATGTGTGTGTGTGTGTGTGTGTGTGTGTGTATGTGTGTATAGCAATTATTCAACGTTTAGAGCAGCTTATCAATTGATTAGCTAGATTTCCTTGTTCGAAAGAGTATATATATATATAAAAATGTGTATGTGTGCGTGTGTGTGTGTACTGTGATCTGAAAATGCTTTATATATGTTGGCAATACTCAATATGTTTTTGATAAAGCTTATTAATACGTATTTATTTATAACATAGTTAAGACAGCAACGAAACAAATCGTTTAATATTTGAAGATGATTTTATATTTTTAATCATTAAGAGCTATGATTTTGTAGAATAACACTAAGACGTTGTTATATGATAATATCGACGTATATTTCCTAATGATTTCTCTGAAGATAGACCGTTTGATATGATTGAATCAAACGTTTGCAAAAAGATTCGTTATTATCACAAAAGACGTGTTTGTTTTTCGAACGATGGACTCGAAACCAGATTCGATGACAATCAAAAAAAAGGGGATGGAAAAATGGAAAATATGATCTGAACACAGCGAAGAAAGGGTCAAAAGGTTTCGAACCAGACATATCAAAAGATAAACATATCAAGAGACGAAGAAAGATGCAATGAAGCGTTAATATAATTCAACCTCCGGGAACAAAAGATTGACATTCAAATGATAATGGCCACAGATTATCATAATCAAAATGTTTCCTTAGGAAATCTTATGTTATCAAGTTGTCAACATTGGAATTGAAGCTCGTCGCTTGTACATTTCTCTTTGTTTACCTCTGTCAAGGAAATTGTAGAGGTATATATATTTGGTTTCGCCTTTCCAGCTTTCTGTCTCTTCGTCTGTCCACTCAACATCTTTGAAAGTACTCAATGGATTTCAATGGAATCTTTGAAAGGGTGGACAATGAGACTATAAAAAGGTTGTCAGATTTTGGGGCGAATCCAGGAATTTTCTCCCAATTGAAAGATATTTTCCTGTTCCCTAGTATTTTAAGAATACTGATTTGATATTTCCAAAAGCTCTCAATAAATTTCAATAAAACTCTGCCGAGAGATGGGAAACAGGCTACGAAAGAATCGATTAAAATCAATGCATTATTTAAAGAGCAATTAAAAATTTGAGAAAAGAATCATCAATGAATAAGTAACTTCTTTTGGTTTTAAGTTGGCAGCAATCATTAAAAAAGGGGCTGAAAGTCTACTGATATTGCAACAATGCAAAAATAGTTGCAGTTTTCACAATGGATTTTAAAGAATTTTATCCTGACTTAAGTTAACTTGATAATCAAAAAAGAACTTTCAGAATCTGTACATTTTTGCATATTAGAAACAATCTCATTTATTCCGGAACCCTAGAAATCTGGGGTCCCAGAACTAATTAATTCTTCCGTGGCGTTCTCAGCTGCTATCTGGTTGATGAAGACATTCATTTCAAGAAAGCGGTAAAAATGCTTGGAAACGCACGAGAGACGTCTGGTGGGTGAGCTTGATGAGGTCAGGTTTTAAAACCCAGTTGATCAATTCCTGCTGTCATGTGAGCATTTTGCTCTTCATTCAGGGTCATTACTACAACGTTTAGAGCTTTTTGTCTTTTCAATTTGATGCAAATATCAACCAGTGAAATAATTAGTGTTCAATTTCTCTGCAATTTCATGAGTTGCTTTGCATGTGTTTACATCAGAATTAACCTCAGTGAGATAACTTCAATCACTGGAGATTTTTCCAACCTTTTTGGAATCAACGGGAAGCAGCTGTACGTTCAATGCCAGTCTCACAAAATTTTGTTTTTTTTGTTTTTTTTTTTTGTTTTTTTTCATTCATCTTCGATCCGACAGCCCTAAATGAAACAGGATGAAACGTGTAAAGAAAAATCATAAGCTAAATGAATAGAACAGGG
This sequence comes from Thysanoteuthis rhombus, assembly GCA_963457665.1. NCBI lineage: Eukaryota > Metazoa > Mollusca > Cephalopoda > Oegopsida > Thysanoteuthidae > Thysanoteuthis > Thysanoteuthis major. The sequence continues at coordinate 55,516,662 of OY735220.1, forward strand.
TTTACGCTTCGAAACGATATATTCCACGAGCATTGATAAATAATGATTTATTTCACAAATAAGCATCACAGTTTGAAATAATAAAACCTAATATTTGTGCAACGACTGAAGGCAATCATTGTATCAGAGCTTCAAACAAATTGACAATTGGTAAAAAAGCCATTTGCTGATCTACCTCTTTTTTTCTGAATTGATGGCGTAGACAATATTAGACATCAAACAGAAGAACAAAGTTTATTAAAAAGCAATACGTTTGGGTGACATACTCAAGGGACTTGGTTTTTCACATAAGCATTGCTCATTACAACACTCTTACGCAAGTACACTCACTCGCACAAATTCACATACGCACACCTACAAACGTGAACACACATCTATCAATCGTTCTATCCATCGTTCTCTATATATACATATTATGAAGATACCCTACATCGCTGAAAGGGAGGTAGTGTGGTATCATCACTGCTGGGGAGCCCTGTTAATATAACTGTTTTGTTTTTATATCCCCAAAATGGTCACATGGTGAACAACTGACGATCAAAAAAAAAAAAATTCACACATAGCAACAACGTATCAAAGTCTGTGTAAAACATTGAAAAAATACACAAAAGGAAATTACATGAATCTCATTAACAGATATTGGGAAATATGTGACTGAAATTTTAAGAAAAGGTTTTTTAATGTATTTATTATTCAAAGCTTTGAATTTTTCAAATATATATATATATATATATATATATATATATATATGGAGAAAGAGAGAGTGAGAGATACCAAAGTACAAACACGTTTATGCTTTTTGCTTAGTTCAGGCTTCTTCAGGCAAATGATTCGATCTATTTTGGATCCTCATTTAAGACGTTATTGGGATGTCTATTTTGGGGGATGGAAAATCATCCACTGGTTCTATTTCTTTTCTCTTCTTTTCTTTGTTTAGTTGATATTCTCTGTTTGTGTTTTATCTTCCATAGGAGAAATAGTTCTGTGACTGGTTGTTGTAAATTAAAATATACCCCATGCCCAATGTTAGGGCTCATTTATACATAACTTCAGTTGCTCATGTTTAAATCGATTCTTCTCATAATTAAACTCATTTAAGATTACGAATATAAGCACTAATGTAACTAAATTAAATGCACCGAGATCCTAAAACTAAATTTGAAATAGTTAACGGATAACACGTCAAATTACACTGATTCATTTAATGAATGACAAGGTTCTGGCTGCTTCGGGTGTATATAAAAATGGAGTAATGGAATTTTCTTTTTTCAGCGTTAGAAAATGGAAAGTTTACATGTGTATATATGTGATCCATCAGAATCTTGATGATAGTGACAATTTGAAGGAAAAGAGAATAACTCAAGAGAAAACCGGTGTCATATCTCAAAAAAAATTTATCGTCTCCTATATATGTTTTGATGCATTTCAACAGGTCCCAGCCGATTTTTTTTTCTGAGAAAAAAACTTGCAACAGTGCCGAGAAAATTTTACTCTGCATAAGTTTGAGGTTGAGAAAAGGAACGTGGATAATTCTTTATGGTTGTTTCGATAGGATTGAAGGGGAGTTGTTTGTGTCTGTGAGAGAAAAGTTTGACCTGAAAGGAGGAGGGTCCGTCAGAGGAGAGGTCAAAAGTGTTTGTTTCCTGACTTTTTGAGATATAACACCTGCTTGTCCTCTGTTCTCCTCTACCCTTTCACAATAGTCACATGCATCAACACACACACACACACACACACGCACACACACACACGCGTACGCATGTGTGCACCTATATAATTAATAATAGCATGCTTTGTTTATAAAAAAAATGATTATTCGTGGATAATCACTGGAATAGTAAAAAAACATATCTCCTTCATAATTAAATATTTAGTGGCAGATAATATAAATGGAAGTTGACACACACATATATGCACCTCAAAATTAGAAACTGTCACCCCAAACTGTCACCAACAATGTCAATATAGGTTTATTTAGTTTTCAAGTCGGTCTGGTTAACTGGCTATTTATGCATCATACATACTGCCAAGCAAATAGAGCTAGAAGGCTTAACATTGTAATAATTACTCCTTTTTGATTGTTGTGAGATTAATGCCAAAGATTTGGCGCACTTCTCTTCCGAAAATTCGAAGTTTTTGGTGACCCAACTAGAGACGAAATAAATAACTTATACATCGATCAATCCTCAATCAAATCGTTTCTTATATTGATCACTCTCAACACAACATGCTGGTGTGAGACGTTGACGGTTTTTTTTTTTTGAGTGACCAACCGGACCTTTATCCAAATTTCTCATGCAGGCACTTATACGATTGTGTTGTTGATTTGTGAGCATCTGGTTTAACGCATCAGACGAGACAGATATACCTTGATTGGAAATGGGATCTTTTGTTCGTCTGACAAACTGACGTAAAAAAGTTGATTGGAAGCCATCAAGATTCGATGAACTAGGATAAATAAAGATTGCTATTCTAGAAGTCTGCTGGAACCAAATTTTGCAATCACGCAAAGGGGTTTTTGATGATTTCCTTACTACAACATCCGGGCTTTCCCGCCTGCGAAATATCAAAATATGTATTTCTGGAATTTACTTGTTTATTTTATTAATAGCTTGTCACGCCAACCAGACAGCCACTACAGTGTACAATAGTTGATCATCAATGGGTCGGTGTCGAATAGATCAGGTGAGAGTGGACAGTTTAGCGACATTTTCTCCTCACATTTGTCGTGGTGGACATTTGAAATTATCTGTTTCATAAAATGTACGTCTGAGAGAGATTGATCACGCAAGTTATTCGTTGTTTGCATGACTAGAACCTGAAATTAAATGAGTACGTTGCAAGAGTCATATACTTTTTATAAATACCGTATTTGGTCATGTCCGAGTTTTCTTTGGGCCATTTCTTCATTTTAAAGTTTAGGTGTGACTTTTGCTCAGAGTTGAAATATCAATATCCGAACAGTGCCATTGAAAGGGGCTGCAATCAACAATAAATTGGCACCTTTGTCTCAGAGTGTTCTTTGATTATAGATAAAACTTGACTCAAATTTACTAAACGCAGTTACGCAACATTGAGTGTAATTTGTACCCGATTACTTGCACTACTTATGATGTGCCAAAACAACAGATGAAGAAAATGTAGCTCCCAACCGGACATTTTTCATATGGCTACTGACAGTGTGAAACGTTGATAATAACCGACTAAAGAAGAAGTTTTTGGCTTCCATTAGTTTACGTTGAATTTTTTTTAAACTGTCATTCAAAACTGTAATTAACACTGTCAAAATAGATTTCTTCAGTTTTCAATTCGGTCCAGCTGGCTAATTAGTAATATATATATATATATATATATATATATATATATATATATATATATATATATATATATTTGTGTGTGTGTGTGTGTGTATGTGTGTGTGTGTGCGTGTTTATGTATGCATGAATCTATCACGCGCATGGGCCGCACCAATGGAGCTAAAGGGATATCATTTCAAATATGTACTCTTTATCGTGTGTGGAAAGAACTTTTTTTGTCACTACCCTAGACAAAGACATACACACACACACACACATATATATATATATATATATATATATATATATATATATATATATATATATATATATATATATGCGTGTGTGTGTGAGTGTGTGTGTTTGTATGTGTTTGTTGATGCTCGGGTTTTTTTGTGGTTTGTTAAATACAACAGATAGAATTTGTTGAGTCAAACTTAAGAAAAAATCGTCGCATGTTTGAGGAATTGTCTATCAAATGCTTTTGGCCATAACTTGTCATTATTGAGATTAGATCTCGAACTCAGACGAATATTGCAACAGTCATAAATAAAAGTTATAGACTTAATACGACGTATAGTTAATATATGTTAGCTTTGACAAATGATAATTCTATAATTTCTGTTTTGGAGCACATCGATAAAACATTTCCCGTTTCGTGAGAAAATAAAATAATGCTGGTCTTTGTGGCTTTGATGTAATTTGCTCCTAGAATTGGTAGTGTTTCTTATTTTGAGAATTTTGCCAAAAGTTTGCCTTATCAACAAAGATCTTACTAATAAAAGCGAAGAGACGAAGATTTTTGTAACTTACACCGGTAATTAGGCTTTTAATGGTAGGATCAAGTTGCGATTCAAGTTTATATCAAAATGATTTCTCACTTCATATCAAGTAGCATCCATATTTGTATTTTGAAAACAATGTTGCCTGGTGGGACAAGTCACATTCCATGCTTTTTAGGACAGAGTTTGGTGAGTTGAAGGGACTGCATGAGGCGTAAGCCATTCTGATCATCTCATGACTGAAACAAATTGAAATCCCTGAAAGATTGGAACACTGCAATGATTCTCTCACATAAAAAAATAAACCTAGAGGACTTCAATTTACTATAGACCAATATATCAACTCAGCTGCATCATAAAACTTTTCACAAGAGTCACAACCAATCAAATCACCAAATCATTAAATTTCTAGATGAAAATCAACCATAGAACAAACTGGAATTAGAAGGAGCTCCTCGACCATAGACCATCTCCATTCGATAAATAAAAAGGAAAGCATCAGAATATAAAATACCACTCGCTGTAGCATTTATCTTCTCTAAAAAGGCTTTTGACTCTGTGTAATTTCCACAGGTTATTGAAGAAGGAATCAAGCGAAGAATCACTCTAATATTCAAGAACAAGAAAATCCTAATAGTCTCAAAAAGAAGTGTATATAAGCAATGCATCCTCCCGATAGTGATCTATGGAGCTGAAACATGGAACTCAACCAAAAGATTGGACCTCAAACCAAGTACAGAAGGGAGAATTATACTAGATATCACGTGATGAGATCACAAGAGAGCATAATATATAAGGGGAAGATGTAGGAGACTGAGACATCATAGAAATCATGAGTCGACTTAAATGGCAATGGGGTGACCTTGTTGCGAGGGTTTCGGACAACCAATGAAGATCACAACTAGCAACGTAGATCCCTAGTGATCAAATGCAGTACAGAAGCTGGCAAAATATCAGATGGCATAACGGAGTTGACAGGTTCATAAAAAAATTGTTTTGTGACGCCCACAAAAGAGAGGTCTGGCAAATCCTGGGGAAGGTTGAAGTGTAAGAACAGACGATAAAAGACATGATGATGATGATGTTGATGATGATGATGATGATGATGATTAGGGTGTGGTACAAGCTAGCAGTGGCTCTGTATTAGGGTGGGATGAGTTTTGCTGAGAACCACGAGTGGAAGCAAAGTCCATCTCTACAGGTGTTACATACGCAGATCTTGCTGCAGACGATTTTCACCTCTATATGCTAACCATGTTTCCTGGCGGTGATGGGTTGTTCCCTTACGATAAAGCAACCCCACGTTGTAGGCATTTGACTGACTTCCAAGTACTCCATAGTCCCCCACCCTCGCCAGATTCAAACTCCATTAAGCATATTTGGGATATATTGCAGCATGTACATAACCACACGTCCTGTCCGATTTCAGCATCACTGAATTCGTTAGATCGTCTTCTATTACAATTTTCACTGATCTCGGGGTTCCTTGTGACGTAGCACCAGAGAAGCGGTTGGTAGATTCCAATTGTTGATTGCCAAAAAGCACGATCAGCAGATTCCATTATATTGTCTTCAGAAAAAGGTTTTGAATGTTGAACCCATGCTGCCCCAACCCAGTCCCACTTTCAAGTACACAAAAATTCTCAAAATCTTTGTCTTACTCCGATGAAATATCCTATAATCTGTTTTTAAAACCAAAAATAATTCCTTTCCTTCGTTGTATATATCACTCTTCAATTCATAATCATATAATTTATCGCGTGTCAAGACGTGATATTCTTAGAACTGTCAAAAACACAAAGTCAGTTCAGTAAGATTTCGTGATTCATCAGTTCATAATTTTCCCCGTATTCATGTAAAGTTCCCTCTTTATTCAGATCAAAACTGAGAGCAGACTTTCTTGGGCATGGAAATTACATAATCTCTATTATTATTATTATTATTATTGTTATTATTATTATTATTATTTTTATTATTATCATTATTATTATTATTATTATTATTATTATTATTATTATTATTTAGCTATTGGTTCTTTGATGGGGTTTTCAAGCTGGTTTTCCTGCGTTTTCATTTCATTTTATTTCTTTTTTCTAATTTTATTTTACCGAATTTCCTCCTACATTAGCTTCTTTGAACGAAGGGACTGTCCATCGATTATTCAGAGTATCTTAGGAATCGCTCCTCAATTCTAAAATCCTAAAATTCAATGGTATTATTTCGAGTAGTATAGATCCATATATTGCATGTTATTATTTTTTTAATTTTTCAAGGATTTTTTTGTTTCATGAATCTTGAATTTATTGTATTGTATTTCGACGTTCAGCGTGAATCATCTTCTAAGTGTTTGAGAATTTTGAACCAAATATTTTGAAATTTTGATACTTATCTTTCAGTAATCTCACTGTCGTATCAAGATAATGTAGGACCTGTAGCATATGTTTTACTCGGGCTCTGAAGATAAGAAGAAATTCATAAAAATAAAAACGCATCATTATTATACTTGCATATTAAATAAACTTTTTTTTCATCTGCCATACAAACAGATCAAGAGATATATTTCCGATATTTCAGTGTTAGTATCATTTTGCCACCGTTTTGATCTTTTTGCAGCGGCTATGACTCCATTATCTTCGTATAAATGCGTCTTATATATGTCATATATATGCAGGATTCCTTTAATTACTCTGTTAGAATAATACCCCCAATTAGGTTGATAATTGGCTACAATCACTAAGTTTGATGATTAAGTCGTTCATAAAGGTTGAAAGCATTATAATCCTATGGCAACAGATCAAGTGGAAATTCATAGAATCAGAATTTATAGCTTGCGAGAATCTAACGAGGGTTCTTGACAATGGGGGATCGGGGCCGTAACATATGGTATTTTGGCTACATAGTTAGGCCGACAATACTGATCAAATCAACTATATATATACATACATATATATATATATATATATATATATATATATATATATATATTGCTGGTGTCATTGCCACGTCAACAAACGATGTAAAACTTCAATTCTTCCTTGATAAAGCCTCACATCACTGAAAATACAAATAACATTGACATAAAATCATCAAATCAGTGTTGTGTCTACAAGTAAAGATTATCGTTTTATGAAGACACAATTTCTGATCAATAGAAATGTTATTATATTGATTAGCTTACGTGACAAAGCGTAACTCTACGTAAATACAATTTACACAAAAATCAATTTGCGAAAGACGTCAGTAATTCTGTTATTTTGAATTGCTTTTTATAGCAAAAAAGAGCGCGCTTGTAATATAATAGTGACAATTACCTTGCGCCTCCATTGAAGATATTATAATTTTATGAGAAAAGAATTTCGAGTCAATACTCCATTATTCGATTTGATGAAGTGATAATTTAGAAAGAGTCATATTCAGCAACAGTGGGTGATATTTATAGAGTGCTTCTCATAAGTATCTGAACAATACAGGAACAGGTCTTGATAGTCACTCAAAAGAAACTGTCTTTTCACGGCATGCCATGTTGGAATGATCAATTAAAATATGAAAAAAAAAACCAAAAAAACATTGACTTAAGTCATGAATTTAAAGGGAGCCAAAAAACAAATGAGCACTTCAATAACAGCTCAATTGGTGTGAATTGGACGTGCAATACATCCATACGTAGCCAGCCAGCTAAGTAGCTACATAAACCAACTAAAAAAGAAACTTCTATCGACAGTTTTGGATTGAGTTTTAGTTGACAGTTTCCAATGTTGTTGGCATAGCTTATTTTTGAGTGATAGAACTTTAATCTAACTCAAAAAACAGTTTGGGGGTTTTGTTTTTTGTTTTTTGGCAATCAGCTCAGCAAGGCATGCATTTAGGCATGATTTGGAGTTATCTACAGTGAATCTCAGGAAAATATTCTCTTAAAAATGATTTGAAATCATGATGTTGTCTTCTTTCTTGCAAAAATTCTGTTTGGAATCAACCAAAGGCATTGTAAAAGCTATTTGGAAGGGTTGCCAAACTAGTTAGTTAAATATGTCAGGTTAGTCACTCCATAGAGACAGTCATGTAGTCAATATCTTTTGACAGCATGTCGTGTTTGTTGTGATCAATCAGAAAATGAAAATCAATTAGGTGATCAATAAATGAATCACCTCCCTAGCTTTCTGCTGGACTGATCATTTTAATCTCTTAATTTTCAGAATACAAGTGGACATAGATAAGGAATACTTTCAGCATCAATTTACATTGCAAATCGATCCCTAACTAAAAACCTATTTGGGGAGGATTTTCAAAAAATAAACAGCCAAAAGGAAACGCTTCTTCATAGACATAAGTGAATGATCAAATATTCAACACTTCAACTCTATCGATGCAGCGTGTTCACACAATTCATCGAGCGTGACGAACTCCATGTTTCCATGACAGTTTGGATTGACAGTATCTAAAATGCTAAAACATGGGAAATAAATATTTAGAACTAATATTATCATACACTAGAATGCAATATTTTGGAAAGTCCTCAATGAATATAGATGACGTTCAGAGTGAAGATTGTCAGTGGGCCTAGGAAGAACTGATATTATTTTGAGGTCAATCCAGGAATTTTTCACAGTTCTTGTTATTTATGGACTGATTTTCTTGCTGGTTTGGAGTATGTGCTCTCCAAATACTTTCTTGTCCAAATTGTTTTGTATCGTATTCGCCATATAATGAGATGATTTGGGGGTTCAGCTGGATGAAAAGTGACCAACATTCTTCTGAACATTTAGGCAATCCTTTGGAAACCGTATTTCCATGGATTTCTTGAACGGTAACAATATATTGTTTCTTCATTTACCGAATCAAGTTTTCTGGCATTGCAACTGTTGCAGCCATTAATAACTTCTCTTTGGGAAGCAGTTCGAATTTCTACTTTCAAGACACAAGAAAATGTGGACAAAAAAATCTTGAAATTAGGCTCTTATATATATCTATATATCTATATCTAAATATATATATATATATATATCTATATCTATATATCTATATCTATATCTATATCTATCTATATATATATATATATATATATATATATATATATATATATATATATATATATATATATATATATATATATATATATATATATGACAGTGTTGCGGTTGTAGTCCCGATATATGTAGTAATTTAAATTCCATAGGGAGACGATACTACATAAATCAGATATATATGTAGAATTCTAAATACCCATAAGGAAAATGTACCACCGACATTACTACATACAGCGGATATACACATATGTAGATATACGGATTGATAAAAAAAATAGAGAGAGAAATAGATAGATCTTAGAAGAATATATAAACATACAATTTTGTGAAGGTTTTTTAAATTCATAGTGGTCAATATGTTTTTTGTTTCTTTACAGAGCTTAATAACATATTTTCGACTTGAATGATTTGCTGGAACTAATTTAAGTTTTTTTTTTTCAGAACAATTCAAAATAACTGGCTCTTTATACTTTGAATTCGGCATATATATTCGATGAATTTTAAAACAGTATTCTTTAAGATAGATTTAAAAAATAACGTGTGTCATTGCAATGTGTATAAAACTATCATAATATATTCAATAATGACTAGTTGAAAACTAAACTCCCTCTTTAATGTGACTCTGTTCGATGAACAGCTGTAGCCCTCAAAGATGATGACAATTCCTATTGTGTATTATGTTTGTATGTGTTTGTTTATGGGTTGATGTGTTTCAGTCTTCGTAGCCGTACTGTTTTGTCTGAATATTTGAAGATTGGCATCAGTACTCCATCAAACCCGTTCTGTAAAAAAATTTTCCAATGTTTTTAAAGGAAAAAAGCTATTTTGACCTTTTAAGGCGATAAAGTCTTGTCTCATATGAAAGTTAACAACAAAGGTAGTTAACTAAAATTAAATTTTGATCGTTTGTTCTGATACAAAATGATGAACTAAGCTGCATTTTTAGTACCAAGCAATAACGCATGTTATGTCTCTGGAGAAGCGATGAAATCATTGGTGAATTTTGTGAAGAGAAAAATACAATGAAAATAAATGGATCATTTCATAAACATATATTGAGCTATGAATCTTAAATAAAACCAATTGCTATCTCTTCAAAGTTATGCAATTCTTTTTTCAGAGCTGCAACTCTTTTCTGGTGACATTGTTTAACAACGCAACGATGAAAGATACATTGAGTACATTAGGGCTGAGAGGATGCAAATACATTGAACAACGTGAATCAGATTGAGTCATTAGAGGTCATTGTTATGGAAGTTTCAGAAAATTGGGTCATAGAAGAGAAAAGAAGTTCTTTCTCGGAAGGTGGGAAATTCTACATTCAAATTTTTAGGTGATTTATTCCTTTATGATAAACCAAAAGAGCAAGTTTCAGCTAAGGAAAAAAAATGATTTGTTTATTAATGCAACCCCAGAGCACATTAAGTTTTGACGAATTAAAAAAAAAGTTGAGTTTGCGTTTGTGGTCACAACGATGATAATAATTGGATTCAAGTCTATCAATGCATTAATCTATAGAATCAGGGTAGCCCCAAAAATCGACCATCCGACCGACTAGCCATGTGGGCTGAGAATTAGTTCCCTCCGAGCTCGTCTGTGTGTCTGCATGTGTGTGTGTATCCATCCTTGCTCTCCTTATCACATATATGGAACTACAAACTGGAAAACCTACATCACAACATCAGTGGGTGTCACATAAATACAGTGTTTTTTTTCTGTGTGCTTTTATTTCAAGTTGTGATTTTGGGATCTTTATGGTCATTTATGACCGACAATGACCGATGCCGGTCTTTTTCAGAAAAAATTCAGGTGAAAGATTTATTTTCTTAAATTCATTTTTCGTAATCTTTCCAATAACGTGCATGCTACGGTGATTCACTTTTGCAAAGTACGGTTATTTCCTTATGAGCTAGCCATCTTTTGTGAAATAGCCCCTGGTATTCAAATTAAATTTGTTCTGTGGTAATGATTTTCAAATAAGGCACAATTCAATGAATACATACTTAACAGATGCATTTGCCTTATTCATTGGGGCCTAAAGGCTAATTGCGAAATCCACCCAAGTTCATTTTCAAATCCAGTTTACACAATCACCAGCATACCTCTTTATTCAGTTCGACGGTTGCTGGGCACCCCTTATGAATAATATATTGTAAAATGTATAGATACCCAGGACCAGAAAAAAAAAGATGTAGTTTTTGCCTGTCATTTCATTTAATATAATGTCACATTTCAAACAGGTAATTCAATTCAGGTCATAGTTTTCGAAAGATAAACCCCTGCATATTATTGTTTATCATGAAATTTGTTTTCAATTATCAGTGGTTGCCCGTGGTTTGCATCTTTGGTGCCCTGTGGGCTACGAATCCTGTTTTATTTGATCTTAATATGTATGCACGACGTCGTCAATCACAAGTACTATTGTTTCAGAATGGAATCGAAACACAAATCTTTCGATTACAAAACGAAGTAAAAAAACTGCACTACGACACATATCTGCTAGAAATGATTTATCTTAGAATATACATTTTTTCTTTACTTTGGATATTTCTTCATTAAAACTCTTTGTATTTGCATGAAAATTGAAGAAATTTGTCTTTAAGAAGAATCAATTGTACTGTCAAATTATGTGTGAATGGAAAGTCTGATGTAATTCACTCTCACGGTTTAGACGTAAATTGTCTTATATCAATTTTGAAAAGAAAACTCCCCGAATTTTTTATCTATCAATTTTCAGGGCAGTTTCTCTGGGTCGATTTAATTAAAAGAGATTACCAGCAAAAAAAATTGACTACAAGATGAGTAAATTTGACTGAAATTGGTTGAGTTCTATAAATGTTATTATAAAATCAAAGTCGTTGATCTGCGAGCAAACTCAAGTTACTCATATCAAGGGCTGAGCGCTCGTCCAATAGGCTGATCACCAGAAAGAAAAGGTCGTTTATGCTTGTGTAAATTGTGTTTACATCTGGTTTATATGAGAATTGTATATTTAATCTTTATGCCTGAGTTTTGCTTTGTACAGTCTCTAGTTTGACTTGTGAATAAAGTCACTGGGGAATCAAATTCATATTGAGTTCTACTACACTGCCAAACTCTTTCCGAATTCTATGCAACACTCGCCCTTCCTCTACATTGACAATATAATGCAAATAGCATCTGAAATCAATACTCATTATTCGATACAGAACTTCACTGACGTGTGTTCTTGGCAAGACTTATTTGAAAGGCAATTTAGAATCAATACATCTTATATTATATATATATAATACTGCAAGTTTGGTTAGTCAGTCAATAGAAACTGTCACATGATCATCGTCTTTTGGCAGTATGTGTTGGGGGGAATCAATCAAAAATAGAAAATACGATGATGTATGAATAAGTTATTTCTGTTAACTTTTATTGAGCAGAATTTGAAAAAAATGAACAAGCGTCAATGCAACCGGACAGAAACTGAGGGACCGATTCAGCATAAACTTTCATTCTAGATTAAGCCCTTCACACCTATTGGGATATTTACAAACACACACACACACACACACACACACACACACACACACACACACATACACACAACTAATTTCCTTTGACAAAATAAGGAGTAAATGTTTAAATTTTCAGCCCTAACGCTCCATCTATTTTACCGGCACGGATGATACATTTATGCACAGATGGCTATCTAGACACACTTGAAAACAGAAGAAACCGCCGTTAACAATTTTTTGAGACAGTTTTGGTTTACGGTTTTTAATAATACAAGATGGAACGTCGTGCTTGGCAAAACACGTGGATAGAGTTTGAAAATCAATACGCAGTATATTCTGAAAACTCTTTAGACTTCCAATTCAGCTTATATAAGTATTGCTTTACCTATACAAACAGTCAATAAAGAGAATTCCGGGACAATGTATAGTGTAGAGCAGACTTTTATATAACAGCTGCTTGTGTGATTGTTGAAGAGCCATTGATCTTGTGTTGGTTCCGAACTAAATGCTTCGAGTTTGCCGAACCCAGATGCAATCTATGGTAATACGGTACTTGAAGGTAGTTGAATGTAGCTGTTCAAGGTGATTATTGTCGATGCTATTACGATGGTACTGAAACAAAAAAACTGCAGATTTAGTTATTTTAAAATCAGACGCTCTTACTTGCAATAAAATATTACGTTACGTGTCCATGCATGAATTTAGTTGTATTTGTTTCAAACTTAACGTTTTTTGTTTCCTGATTTGTTCGGGATGAGGGGCAATCAAGTCAAAAATGGAAAGAGTAAATTCAAGCAAATTTGTTGTATAGATTCAACATGGGGTGTAAATTGGTGGTAACTGCTCTCAATATCAAGAAAAATGTTATATTGTAATACACCAAATCAGAAGAGTAAAAACACCCGAATTGTTGGAAATGACCGTGAGGCTCGCATGGAACTAGACCATGAAAATGTATTTCACCAAGTTCAATCACTAGGCTACCGTTCAACTGACTAAGTGTTTCCATTTTTAGCAAGTGGAGGTTTTCAACAACCAGGATACAGTTTGAAACGCCTTCGAAAAATGTATTGGTTCAATAAATGCACTTGTTTTCAGTTGACAAAGAAATCGTATATTCTGAAGTATCATCTTTCGATTAATAACTTTTATTCTTAGCTGAAATATACTGCTTCAAAGTTAATAGTGAGAAATTGCAATCGTTTTGGCACTAATCTAATATTTTCTCCATACATAAAAGTAATTTGTTATGGCAAACATTCGCAATAAGAAAACAATCTCCCCAAGAATCAAATTCTGAAATTGTTTTTTATTAACTATACAGAAGCAAGTGGAAGCATGATAATTATTCAGCATGAATTACTTCTCCCACTCGAAGGCACTCAATTTGCGATGGAAGTTTTTAAATATGTTCACAGTGTTTGTATACCTGATCAGAATCTAGATTGAAATAAACATTAAAGAAATACGTTCCTTTATGTTTTTTTACTTTTGAAAGAAACTGAATCAACGTTATGTACACGTGGAAATGAGACCGAAATGACTCTAAGAAAACAAGGAAAATTATTGGGTGACAGAAATTTCGGAGTGAAGACTTGATAGTGAATTACACTGAATTAGTTCAAGAAGCTCTGGTATAATGTACAACTATACCTGATTTTTATTTACGATTATCGAAGTAGATATTACTTTTTTTCGCTGGAGGTAAAACACATATCTTGTAGGAAGACTGATGACACATCCAACATATGCTGCTCTATTTATTGGAGAAAAAAACGTGTTTTAGGGATATTGGAGTGAAAATTTTGCATGAGCCATATTTTTGTCAAAGCGTCTTGACCATTTATGAGAATTAATCAAATCTTACTCACTCTGCATCATCGTTCCGTTAACATCTAAGTGACATGTGTCAAAGTCAGCGTATCCTAGCTGATAGGATTATGGATGGTTGCAACAAGTTTTTAAAGGTCCGTTATATGTGTCATTTGGGGTTATTTGAGTTTTTGAAAAATGAATTTCCTCCTCAGGAAACCCAAGGTTGCAGTTCATATTACCTGGAATGTGACAGAGATCAGATCCTAAAACGATAGCAGTGTCGTATGATAGGCACGTTTTTACTAAAAGTTTGCTGCATTGTCAATTGTCGATGTTCTATGTTCTATGCATGAACAAAACACAAAACTGTTCTCTGATAAATAAATAATAATATAATATCATTATAAAACATAACGTCAATTGATGAAATTTAATGTACATTTAACATGCTGCAACCATCTTTTATTAGTTTTGAAGCTGTGAAGCTGTCCCTGTCAGAGGAAGATGTAATACCTGGTGTCTTTCATTCATATAATTGGGTATCACTCTAGGTTGGTCAGCTTTCAGTAGAGCAAGCTCAAACTTCAAGAAAATCCCATCGGTCTTAAAAGGGAGGGTATTAAACTAATGCATCCAACCCGTAATCAGCTGTGGAGCTTGAACATGGAACCTGACTGAAAGTCTGGCTGTAACTGAGAATGTGCAACAGGTATCATGCTCAACATCATCCATCGAATCGCCGTCGGCTGGACCTGTTACAAGAATATCAGACAACCTCAAGACATCATTAATTACATCATGGATCACCGGAGATCATATGTAAAACTGCAAATAATGCGGCGGCGGTATGCATTGGATTGCGAAATTGGTGAATTATCAATCCCCCAAGATGGGATGTTGTAGGATGGATATTTATTGTAAATTCATTATATTTAATGAATACGTACGTGCTTCAACGACGAAAATCTAGAATCCACAAGAACCAAATTGGATTAGTAGCTTTGATCAGCAGACATAAAAGAGGGATTAGATTTTTGATCAGATTTGTATTTTTATTCCATCTCAAAGGACTTGTCTTTCCTTGCTTAAGACACTGGTCGTCTGAGGTTCACTTTTGTAACAAAAGTCTTGATTTTCCAGTAGCTCATCCATCCTATCTTCAAACATGTTCCCTTTTGGTATTGAAAAACATCTTTAAGAAGGCTTGTTCTAAATAGGATCGCACACCGTGCAAAATTGTTTTTTTTCTTTCTCAGTTTTGTTTACTTCTCTTTATCTTGAGTGATTATTTTGTTTACCCTAGTCTTTGACTGGTCTTCTTTTAATTCTACCTTTGGTGTACACGCTGTTTCATACATTTTGTTCATGATTCTGAATGTTTCAACCATGTTCTATTCCTTCAAAAGATGGGTTGGGGATATTTTCAGAATCATCATTTTTACTCTCAAGCAGAAGAGCTAATTACTGACGGAGAAGCAAACCGAAAAAATCACCTGGTCCACTATTTGAGTAAATCTAGTCAAATTCATCAAGTTGAACCAAACATTCAATAAAAGATTAAACAGGTCTGGTAAGTCACTCATTGAAAAGTGTCATGCGGAGGCGAACTAGGAAACTTATGACAATGCATAAAGCATTACACTCTAAAGATGATACGTATAGACTATACGTTAAGAGAAAAGAAGGTGGCAGGGGGTTCATCAGCATAAAAGACTGTGTCCAAAGAGCTAAAACAGTCCTAGAAAGGTATGTGCAAACGAATAGTGGAGAAATCATAAAGAGTGCGAGAGATAGTGCAACAAACAACAAAGTGGAAAACAATGGAACAGTACAGCAAACAAGAAAAGAAAGATGGGAAGGGAAAAAATTGTATGGCGAGTTTAAAAGGCAGATACAAGATGTAGCAGACGAGAAATCATGGACGTGGTTACGAAAGGGGAACCTTTAGAGAGAAACAGAATCGCTCATCATGGCAGCTCAAAATAAAAGCATAAGGACAAACTACATAAAAACAAAAATCGACAGAACACAGACAAACAGCAAATGCCGCATGTGCGGTGAAAGAGATGAGACAGTAAACCACATAACTAGTGAATGTAGTCAGCTCACCCAGAAGGAGTATAAGCATAGACACGATAGAGTAGCAACGATGATACACTGGGAACTAAGCAAACAAATGGGATTCAGCCATGTGGAAAAGTGGTATCAGCACAAGCCAGAGGCAGTTTTGGAGAATGACAACCACAAACTACTGTGGGACTTTGACATCCAAACTGACCACCTCATCCAGGCAAGAAGTCCGGACTTAGTAATAGTAGACAAAAAAAGGAAGGCCTGCCAAATAGTAGACGTTGCTGTACCTGCAGACCATAGGGTAAAAAAGAAGGAGAGTGAAAAACAGGAAAAATACCAGGACCTAGCAAGACAGTTGAAGAAGATGTGGAACATGAAAACCAGGGTAGTAGAGGTCATAGTGGGCGCACTAAGAACAGTCCCAAAAACGCTGAGGGAGAGACTGGAGGAGATCGGGATTAAGGGAAGGATTGAGACAGTACAGACCACAGCACTACTGGGAACTGCACGGATACTGAGGAAGGTGCTAGAGATATAAATACTGCAACGAATTTTAGCCCTGACATAATAGGTGAAAGAGAGAGAGGACACGTTAGCTGAAGACCTGAGGAGACTTATTGTCACTCAGCCTTCAGCGATAATCACTGGGCAACCGGTGTGAAACTGTAAATTGCAGAATTACTGCGACCTACGAATACTAGGAGAGGAGGGCTGGAGACTTGAGGAGACTTGCTGTCACTCAAACTCCAGCGGTTACCACCAGGCAACTGGTGTGAGATTCCTAATAATAATAATAATAATAATGATAATAATAATAATAATAATAATAATAGAAGAAGAAGAAGAAGAAGAAGAAGAAGAAGAAGAAGAAGAAGAAGAAGAAGAAGAAGAAGAAGAAGAAGAAAATAGTCAGGATAGTCAAACACGGAACCGTGTTCTGGCACCCTGATCAATTTGGTAGCCTGTTTTCCAGATAAGTACAAGATGTGATAGAAAAATAATATTCTGATAAACGTTTCAGGCAAAAATGGTCGATATTTAAGTTGGGAAGACGCAAATTCGAGAAGATTGGTTGTATGGATTGAAAATAAGAGATGGATTAGTGGAAACTGCTCGCAATAGCCTCCAAGTATTTGGCCAAGCAACTGTTGATGAATATACAGCTGAAAATTGATTCCAATTTTTTCGAAAAGATATTTGAAGACGTCAATATCCTTCTATGATTATGGTGTTTTTTTCTGTTTTCATGTTCTTATCATCAAGACAGAGAGTAAACCACGAAAGTTTGAATAATAATATATCTTGTCAAAGTTATACACATACAGGAAGACTGTCTGATATTTGAATAAGTGAGAACTGGTCGGTCAGCCTTGATTTAATCTGTGAACAAGATATACCTCATTGTCCATTCGAGAGAAGACACCCATGGAATTACCCATCGAATGAGCTTGCGCACTGAATGACTTTTGCACTAACAATAACTCTGTAAATCATTTGCCATATCTTTTGCAAGATATTTTATGTGTGAGTGTATGTACGTGTGTGCTTGTGTGTGTGTCTATGTCAGTGAGGTTAACTAGCCCATGCTGGTTTTTTTTTTTTTTAAAGTTTGTTTGGTGTGTCATTTTGGGAAGTTCATTATTTTAATCAGTTTTTTAAAAAACCTTTCAGGAAACCAAAAGACGTAGTTCATGGTTACTGCGATAAAAATCAGCTTTAAGAATAGCTACATTTTTGTACGGTAAATACATGTTGAACAAAAGTTTGCTTCAAATAGAATTCTTCCATTCTCTCAGTCTAACTGGAAAGTAGGGTGAATAAAATCAGTAACATTAGCTCATTGGTTCGAGGCAAGCAATTGTATAAACAAATAAAACACAATAGCTGTTATTTGATAAATAAATCATACTAGGACTAGCCATCACAAACAATAATAGAACAACTATTGCATCAGAATTTAAGGCCAAATAAAAAAAAGGTCAAAGTCCGAAGACAAAATGTTATGGCCAGGAGCGCTGGAACACCCAGACAGGCCAAGGCATGTGACAACCGATGGACATCACGTCTCACAACATGGATCCCCAGGGATCACATAAGGAACCGAGACCGACAGAACACAAGAAGGAGAGATGAACTGGATAGATTCAGGAAATACCAGCTCCTGGACGCCCATGATAGAGAATTGTGGTGAATCCTGGGGAAGGTCTATGTCCAACGACGGACGTTAGAAGACTGATGATGATGATGATGATGATGATGATGATGATGATGATGATGATGATGATCCTTTGCCACCTTTGGTTGCTACTGTTGTACAATATCAGTGTATATTAATGAATAATACTATAAAATCATTCTGAAACAATACATTCTTCAGAATACTATAATAATTGAAACAAAAAGCGAAAATTACTTGGTGAAATTCAAAATATTTTTCAACATGTTGCAACCGTCCCCGATAAGTGTTGCAAATGTCCCAAGGTCCTAAGGTTTTAAGTCAGCTGCAACACCGGACTTCTTTTGTTCAAATAGATATTGCAAATGATATTCCATATGGAACAATCTCTAAACGATAGTTGTTACTAGCTGTAAGATTTAAGTTTATTATGTAAGATATCTTGTTAGTCAAGTCCCGATAGTCTCAGAGTCACAGAGACAAATGCAAAAAGTGTTACAACTGTCCCCAGTTTCCCCCACCACTCTATTAAAAAGGAATCATTAAATTCATGAAAATAGTATAAGAAAATGATGTCAAAAGGTCTATTGTTTGAACTGCAAGTATTTGAAGATAAAATATGGTGTAGATACGAATCTCTGAAAGCATCAATTCTTTGTTTTTCAAACCTATTTTTAACACATTTCCCTCCTGGCGATGGTATATGAAAATCAATAAAATATAAGTAATTACAACTTTTTTGTATATTGACATTTAGAAAACCCTCCTAGGGCATTATATCTATTTTTCAGCTCTCAGAAATCGAATATTGCTAGAAAAAAATTCATATCGTCAGCATGTTTTTATGGCAAGCAAAAAACAAAAATCTTCAAAGCACTCTGAGAGCTTACAACATAGTTCATGCTAAAATTACCGAAAACTGAATGAGCTGAGAACCTCCAGGGATATTGTCTGGTCACAAAATAGCTGCAATATAAGGAATATACCCCACATGATGGATCTGGCCAAAATTTCGATCGAGCATCCAATAGCCCATAATCCCATCCCACGGAATTTCAATGAAATAATTTCAGAGTTTTGGGAGATATGATTTGGACGAACGGAGAATGTTTGGAGATGTGTGAGGTGTATATACATAAATCTAACGTACGGGAAGTAATCGTGTATTGAACCACTCAAAAACTCAATCCCTCTTTTTATAGACCTCTGTCCAACCTTCATTATTTTTTCAAACTAGTCTGGAACTTTTGAGCATACCAGCATGGATAGAGGGACATATATAATAATAGGCAGAAAAATACTGGATAATACATAAACCTCGCTATTTTTGTCGTCAGAGGTGAAAGAAAAATCATTAAATGACTTTTATCAAAATTTCTGTCAGTCGACTAGGATCTCTATAAAAAGCTTTTCAGTCGGGTTCTCTGTCGTACCGCTTATAGTAAACAACGTAAAAAATGAACAGGTGTGATGTCATCAGAATGTATTTTTTCATTAAAATGATATCTACTCCTATCTCTGTTCTATCAACTGGTAATGATCTCATAAAAGAATTCCAAAGTCTGCATTTTTGTATTCAGAAAACGCCCAAAACGACCAAAAGAAAAGTTCAAATGACCATTTACGATTTTCTTTGGAAATAATTCCTACTGTATATTTCTACCTAGCAATATTTTACAAGTATGGGAAAGAATTGTCAGAGAGAAGACTATTTGCTATTCTTGTTTCTTCTCCTCTGCCTACAACGATATTTACCATCTATATAGAATCCATATATTGAAATCATTATTTTTGATTGTACATCTATTCAGTAGAGAATCCTGTCCTATTCCTTGTTCATCTAAAACTTATAATAAATCTGTCGATGGGAAATAGATTAACACAGATGAAAACAATAACAAGGTTATGATGAAATGAGAGAAGCTGTTATGACATGATGAGGAAGAATACGTCATACGACGTTTGAAACTGAATTAAACAAAACGAAAAGTATGCGTAGATAACTGAAAGTTCAGTTGAGAACTGAATGTTGAGTTAAGAGTTCATATACACCTCAACATAGGAAGTTTGAATGATTTAAAGTGAATTATCAAATGAAACAGATTTAGGTTTCTTATTAGTGGTCCAATCTAAAATTAAGGGTATATGATAATTATTCAATAGATTATCAATCAGAAAATGAATTTGAAGAAGAAACAAGATAAAGTGTCGGACTCAACCGTATTTTTGCCTGTGTTGTTCAAATTAAGACTGTTCTTGTGAAAATTTTCTTCCCTGCTGGGCTGTAATCATTGATAACGATTGTGATTAAT
Organism: Thysanoteuthis rhombus; assembly: GCA_963457665.1. Lineage (NCBI taxonomy): Eukaryota > Metazoa > Mollusca > Cephalopoda > Oegopsida > Thysanoteuthidae > Thysanoteuthis > Thysanoteuthis major. The sequence continues at coordinate 55,537,625 of OY735220.1, forward strand.
GAATAGAATTTGATTATATTCTACTGGAATTCATTTTTATCTCTTCAAAGATACGTAATTTTTTAACTCTAAAATACGTAAATACTGTCCAAACCGCCTGATATATATATATATATATATATATATATATATATATATATATATATATATATATATATGTGTGTGTGTGTATGTGTGTGCGTGTGTGCGTGTGTGTGTGTGACTACAACTTTGAGTGTTGAATCCGTCAGTTTAAACTTTAAATAATAAATACAACTTTTTATGAAGTGACATCTGAGATTGCCACCAGGAGGAAGTGGGTATCAACGCACGTTTCAGGGAAAAGTGACCTTTAATGTACTGCGTTAACAACTACAGCACCGTCACGTGATAGGTTCATTGTGTCAAACTTGGAATTGTTAGAAACAGTAAACCAAAACTGTCACCCAAACTTCCAAAACTGACCCGTTCAGTCTTTAAATTGGTCAGATTCAGGTTGCCAATTTAGAGGTGATTTTTCAATTTTAGAAAATTGTCAAATCAGGAAATCGAAAGAAATGCTTCAATTTAAAACGTAGAAATTTTAGACACCGAAAATTTTTTTTTTAAATCTCAATTCTGTATGTATATATGTATGTATGTATTCATATATGTATGTATGTAAATATCTATGTATGTTTATACATATATATGTATAGTTATATATATACATATATACGTATACGTATATACATACGTATACGGATATGTTAATATGAATATATGTATGTATGTATGTATGCAAGTATGTATGTATGTATGTATGTATGTATATATACATATGTGTTTATATGAGTGTATATGTGTATGCATGATTATACGTATCTATATGTACGTGTATATTTGTATGTCTACATGTATGTATATGTGTATATATGTATATATATATATACATACGTAAAGGCTAGTTTAGTACAACTAAAGCACTGAAACTTTTTATGCATATACAGCCCATAAGAGGAGGTTTTCAGTTGGGGGATGAAGTTTCAATGAAATTTTATGCTAAATTGGTCCATAGTTTGTGCTCGATTGTTTTTTGAAAATTTAGTTTTATTCAACAATCACTATCAAAAAACGCAGGAAAGTAATCCATTCACCCTTGTTGCCAACGGTTTAATTGGTCATCCCTCTCCAGGACGGCATTATGGCAAAAAGACGTTGGTCATATAACGGTTTTTATAGATCAGATAATTGATATGTCATTGTGTTTGATCATAATAATCGCTGAGGCCATCATATTTAATTGATATACTAATCCTGCCATCCTTCGGTTCTTCTGAAATGTTTGTTTCAAATATTCTTGGGTAACTTCTTCTACCTAGGGTAACCTCCATTGAATATATGGTTTTCGAGTCACCTTTTCCAGGTTTAATTAGTTTTATTAAAAGACACACATGGATTCAAGGCGTCTCCACTAAGCATTGAACAATACGATAGAATCCTGGGACTTCTCCTCAAGGCAGTAAGGATTAAACGTTGGATGCTCTTGTGAGATCACTGGAGTTAAGAACGTAGACTGTGGTCACAAAGTAGATGGACAACCATCCAGGAATACCAGGAGCTGTAAGTAGATCCAAGCATTTACAGGGTTGGTAAGCCTGAAGTGGGTTTTATTAACCATTGAACGCGTGTACCCAACCCTGCAGCAACCCTTGATAAGGCGATAAGCGGATAATAATTAGTATTACATATGTTTCGAATCACTGTAACCCTGCTAAGAGCGCAACAGATTCTTCTCTCTCTGCTCATGCGTGTGTGTGTGTGTGTCTTTGTGCATGTATGTCAGTGTCCGTGTGTGTGTCTCTCCAAATGCCCAAGACTACTGGGGACCATCTAAAGATTCTTTTTCACAAAAAAAGCTTTTTGAACAGTCAATTGTCATTTTGGATATCTGAATTTAGTGCCTTTATTTTTTAGATGATTTTAGATGAAAGATATTCCTTTAGACATTACCTTACGATAATTTCAGATGAAATTTTAGATAATTAGTTTCGGCACTGGCATAATCTACAGTGATTCATTTATGTGAAGTATGGTTACATTTAGTACACACACACACACACACACACACACACACACACACACACACACACACATATATATATATATATATATATATATATATATATATATATATACATATATATATATATATATATATATATATATATATATATACACATACACATATATATATATATTTTCTGAATAAAATCGAAACATTGGTTCAATTTCAATTACATGCCGGTGAAAAGTTGGGAGGGGGTTTAAAACATTCTTATCTTTATAGTTTTAATGATTCTTTCGAAATTGATTTCAGCAAATTGTATATACCCTCTGGCAAAACATTATTGACTGATGATATTCAGAGTAAAATTCTATTATCCTAGTTCGTTGCTCAGTTCCGTGGGGATTTCCCAATGGTTTCTCGATATATCTGAGGAGAGGAAATACGATGAATATTAAATGAAAAAAAATAAGATTATTTCAAATCCCATTGCAACTTTTGTGCCACCCTTTTGAACCATACTCGAACAAGAACCATAAGTTCAACGATATGTCAACCATTGTTAGGTCCATATATGTGATTTCTGATTTTAAAAGAAATTTTAAATGAAGTAGTACTTGTATTACTTGTTGTAGAAGTGATTGCAAGACTAAATAAGAGACGAAGGTGAGAATGGTTAACCTTAAAATCTGGTGAAAAAGATTTGCTGGTTTGAATTAAGATTGATGTACATTTTTATCAACAATTAGTTCTGGAATTTCATGAGATGATTATTTCATTTGAGTAGGGTTTAAATATGTATATATATATAACATTTTTAGCAATAATCTTAGCTGGAAATAAGAAAATCTTGCCAATTTCAACTGTTTTTGCAGACAGTTTTAATATAATCAATAACAAACATACTTGGCAACATTGTAAAAACAAACAACTGATGCATATCTTTTATTGATGACACAGTGTTTATACATCGCACTTTTTCTGACATAATAGAAGCAAGTAAAACGCAAAACCTCATCCTTCCTATTTGTGCTTTCAACATAACTGGGGTCAACTGACAAACCGACCAACCGACCGAGGAGCACCCAATAGAGATGTGTGAACACATCTGAAAATGTATTTATTTCAACGCATCAATCGATAAATCGTTAGAGTATTAATGGCTCTCTTGGAAAATGAGAAAAAATCATTTGAAATCGATAAAAATAAATTAAATCAATAAATAACTTGCACTATGCAAATACTATTTCATTAATGATTCAAGTAAGGAGGAGAATAAATTCGCTTAAGTACGATTTATAATCAATGAATCTCCTCACAATGGTACCTTCTGGAAAAATATTAAATTACACACACATACACACGTATGCATGCATGCACCACACATACACACTCATGCGCTCATACATATGATGAAAATGTTGATACGTATTATACATTAAGTACAACGTTGACAATGAGGAAAAATAGTTGAATTTAAATAATATTTATTATACTAACATCTTTTGCCTTTCGACTTTGTCAAAGAAGCGATTTTAGATGGGACAAAATTGAAACATTTGTTTATTCTGAGTAGCAACATCTCATGGAGTCACAATGCAGAAGCACAAACGCCAAGTATTCAAAATGACTAAAAGCCACAAATTGATCGATACATCCGTACTCATATCTTTTGTGCTATTAAATGCTCAACTACTGCATGTGCCTGTGATTACTTTAAAATGAGAGAATTACGAGGTGTTTAGCTTATTTCAAATTCATTAGCTTGTTCGTTGATTAATGATAACCAATTGGAAACAGGTTATCCGTCAAAATATACACAAACTCTCACACACAAACACACATATATATGTGTGTGTGTGTGTGTGTGTGTGTGAGTGCGTAAATGTGTATGTGTTGATGAAAAGAACTGTTGGAAGGTGAAGAGAAAAAACTCAAAGGACAGGTCTTATATCTTAAATTAGTTTTATTATTCCGATACATTTCGACGGGAGTCAGTCATCTTTCCTGGAGAAAAATACTTGCAGTAGTTTACTGGAAAATGAACTGCTACAAATATTTTTCTGATGATGATCATGTTTTTCATTGATAATAATCGTAATCATTTTGAAACAGACTATTCGTCAAAATCTATAATACATACCCGAACAACACACATGTATGATTTTATATGTATGTTCAAGAAAGTTGATATGAGTTCCGATCGAAATAATTATGAAAATGCTTGAGATCATTTTCGAAATTCTCTTTGGAATGATCTCCCTTCATTTCCCAGTGGATGTATCCATTGGGCCAAACCACGTAAATAAAATAAACAATTAAAGAAAATGAGGCTGCTGGAACAAATAAGGTAGCTGGTTTAACGTAGTGTTACTCTTAAAATTGTTCTTAACAGCCGCCGGTAATGCAAAAGCCCAGAATTAATTAATTTTTTTTTTTAAAGCAAAATTTAATACTTCATATCTCTCTCTCTCTCTCTCTCTCTCTCTCTCTCTCTCTCTCTCTCTCTCTCTCTCTCTCTCTCTCTCTCTCTCTCTGAGAGAGAGCCTGATACATCTTACATATCATTAGAAAACTCAAAACAGCAATGAGTTTGTCATGTTGCAACAATGTCAGATAACCGCTGGACATCATTACTTACAACGTCGATTTTTTGAAAATCTTTCCTGAAATAGCTTTTCAAGGTACCACTGCCTAAAAGGTTAGTAGGAACTGTAACTTTTTCATTGATCAACCCTCTATCTCTATCTACACGGTAGGCTGCCTAAAGATATTGGTAACGTGACAGTTTTTAATGAGTGACTAACCGATCCTGTCTTCTACAAAGTTTAACCGACAAGAAATCATCTCAATTTAGTTGTAAAAAATGCTCTTACAGCAATCAAACGTTTCAAGCTGATTCTCCACAAAATATTTTTCGTTCAAGAAATAAGCTTGATTCCTTCATTTTTTCCGGAGTCAATATTGTTGGAAGGCAGATTTGAAATCTGTAATTAAAACAATTACAATAATGAAATAATCACCATTCTTATATCCTTCCCATGGGAATAATTTACTCTAGCAGTTGTTTTACTAATTTATCAGATAAAGAATGAAATATGAATAATTCTGTTAGGAATCCCCAGTTCATTATGCTTTCTCCTGCATCCAAAAAAAATGTTTTAATTACAAAGTAAAAGAAAAAATATTTGTTCAAAATGTATTTTAAGAGAAATATTTTGAGAATCACATACTGAACCAATATTTTTGATAGCAAAACTCTAAAGCCGACAATAGATCCTATTTGAAAAAGCGACTAAAAAACTTTAAAAACGAAACAAATATTTTAGCTTTCATGGATTTTTCTTTTCCTGCGATCAAGGTCATGATTCTCACATCTCCAAAAAAGCTTTCAAAGTTCGACTGATTAATTTCCTCCAGGGACTAATCCTCATAGTTTTTATTGATAATTCTTTCCATTCATAAGATATTTACTAGAAATTCTATAATATAAAATTATGGGGTGGACTGGAATAATATGGAATCAGATTTTTCTGAGAGAATGTTCATGTATTAATTGAACACACCATAATTCGAATAAGTACAGAGGAGCTTATTGAAATACAATGATTATTTGATTTTTTGTAGAAATTTTAAAATCTGCATTTATTATCCAAAAGATTTTTCTATCTGTAAATGATTACTTCCTATCATTGACACTATATATCCAATTTTTCAAGGACAAACATCTCCGGTTCTAAGCAAGGGAAATGAATAATTTCTGATCAGCAAATTTTCTTTCGATTTGTTGAATACGTCACAGCCCCGAAATCAAAATACAACACTAGGATTTTCGACTTCCCAATCTAATTATGTTCATATGTAATATTTCCTTAAACTTGCTGAATGGATAGTAATACAATCCTGATTTATTTCAATACCATTTGATACAATGGGAAAAACTGAATGAACTATTCCGTGACTGATGCAGGCAGCACACCACTCAGCTGACTAGGTGTAAGCTTGGCACATGGAGTTTGGCAGCAGCATCTTTATTCAAATGGCATTGATCTTACTGATTAACTCTTTTCCAAGAATTTTGAACATCATATCTATGAAAAGATTTCAAGTTACAGAGAGGACATGATTCACTCTCAATTGATTTCATAACCATTAAACCTGAAAATAATTTGGTAGATAGATTTGGTTGACAGTTTCTGATCAATCTGCTTTTCAGTTCAGAAAGATGACTTCAACAAAGCCTTTGGCAAATTATTCAGAAAAGCGAACCTTTTCGGTGCTATTTTATTCTGTAGAAAATATTTGCTAAATATCGATAGAATGGAGAAATCTGTTATATCTGAACAATGTGTCAAATGATAGGCCGAAAGCAATCGTTGAAAAACATTCAAGAGACTTGATTATTCTATTGTGAACCTATTATAATATCCAAGAAACGGATGAATAGGGTGCCATTAATCTTCAGTCATGGAAAATTATTGTGGCTTCTCTATAATTATCTGTTTTCTCATGAAATACACGATCTTTCTTGTATCTTTACAAGTTATTACTAAAAATGAATAGACAAATACCCGTCCCTCGCATATACGAATCACCGGAGCATGTGCATGTACCGGAGATAATTACATGAAAAATCATCTAAATTATTCTTCGATTTCAAAATATCTTTTAAAAAACTGACTGCCCGAGATTCGGGTATAAAATGACCATACGGACCCCCAAAAAACAGAAATTAACTTTCTAGATGGTGCATAGTGGCTTACTTGGGTGAATATTCAAGATTTTAACCTTTTAAATGTGACCAATAGTGCCTGGACACACGCACACACAGGCACACACAAACACAAAGATAGAAGGATATAGAGCCAACTTGACTGGTTGGTCGGGCAGAATATAATTTCACGAAGTAAATTCTTTATTTGTATTAGAAACTGTCAACCAAATCTGTTATAAACAACTGTCAAAATAAGTTTCCTCAGTTTTTAGGTTGGTCCAGCAGGCTGGCTTTGTAAATATGTGTACAGGGCGCATCAATAGGGTTAGTTAGCTTAAAATTGGAGCCCTGACACCTTACTACGATTAGTAAAAAAACTTTTTTGCTCCCCCTCCCCATAACTCAAATGTTTTGAGGGAGAGAGCTGTTTACCACAGTAGTTTATGCTAAATTGAAGCATGTTATCGTCCACTTCTTTTGTTTTTGTTTTTTGTTTTTGTTTTTTCAAATTCCAACCTTTTTAGAGATGTTGGCTCAGAAAAAAAAAAAATTAACTTATTTGTTGATCATCCTCAACACAGCATGCCACCAAAAGACATTAGTCATTTGACAGTTTCCATTGAGTGACAAACAATTTATTTTCTTTGTTTCGTAGTTTATTTAATACACTGGATTGAACACGGTCTTCAAAGCAACGTGAACCCTAATCAGTCCCTAAATGAACGACTGTTGGGTGGCGTAAGAGGCTATTGAGAAAGTGGAAAGCCTCCCGTGACAATCCTCCAGGGATGGTACAGAATTCTACTTAAAGTTTAATCATGCAAACCACCGGACCAGCGTGTCTGCAAGCGACAAGAAATGAATGGTTATTTTTTTCATCTATTCTGTTTCAATCCTTCACTTTTGCATTATTTAATTTTTCTAGTTCTTTTCCTTCCTTAGTGAGTCTTAATTATTTCCCTGTTGCCTTCTTATGTTGAATATTTTCCCTCATCCCTTCTTTCACATATTTCTTTATGTTTCTCCTTCGTCCATTTTTTTTTCATTCTCGCATCAGAAATCCTAATCTTAGGTGCCTTGGTGCCAAACCTCTTATCAAAACAACCCCCAACTTATAAGTTAAATAATTTCCGACCGTCAGTCTTTTCTTCCTCTTCCCTATGGAGGGGAAAGGGTATTTGCAGATTTGTCAAAATTTCCCTATCAAAAAAAAACTATTATAAACGATGCAAGGGAGGGACTCAGTTTAACTTACCGTGTGAATGAACACAATTTATTTACCAAAGTTTAATAATTTCCTGCTAATTTCAGCAATTTTGAAATTCTTTACCACTAAAAAAACTTAAGAACATAATATTTTTGTTCCTGGTAACTCAGTATGTTCTTACCAAACACATTCCTTATCATTATAACATAAATAATCAGTAATATTAATTACTTCACAGAAAAACTCTGTCAAACGACTTTGTTTTATTCAAATCTCACTGAATTATGTTGTTGGCCAGAGTTTCCGATTCTCCAGTTAATCTTTCTCTTTAAATTGTGACAAATTTCTCAATGGAACCCCGCTTATTCCGATCTGGGCTTTAGGAAGAACTTCTCTTCTCATCCGAACAACCTTTGTCTTTCATCTTTTTCAGCTGGTTCCTAAGTATTGATTGACTTAGTTTACATAGCTTTGTCATAATATTTCTTTTATAAACCAGGCTTACTACTGCTCTAGTTGGGGGGGGTAAGGTATAAACATGGTTAAAACTCGGTTAGGATTAAGAAATGGAGAAATAAATTATCAAGAATCTCGTTCTTGTTCCCGGGAAGTTTTTTTTTCCACAGAATGATATTTCTCGATTTATACTTCTGGATCATATGCCAGATATCAATTTTAGCTTTCAATGAGGATTTTTGTCCCAGCCTGGAGCTGTTAGTCCAGTTTTTTTGGTACATACTAAATTTAACTGAGTACTGACCTATTTTCAAAAACTGAGGAGCAGCTGTGGTCTCCATTTATCTCTCTCTTTTTTGTTTCTCTCATTCTCTCTCTCTCTCTATCTCTCTCTCTCTCTCTCTCTCTCTCTCATGTCTTTCCTTCTCCATCCCCCCCTCTTTTGAACGTCCTCTCTGTCTCGTTGTTTTCTCTTTACCCCTGCGCAACTGTTAATGTCTAATGATGCCAAGATTGAATCGCGGTTCATCTCTCTTTGATTGAGCGTCTCTAGGATGCCATTAATCTACAGCCGTGGATAAATATGGTGGCTTCACTATAACTATATTCTCATCAAATAGACGGTCCTCTGGGAAGAATTTCCTCCAAGGACGAATTCCTTAGGACATTTGCCCACCTCTGTAGGAAATTTTCACCAAAAATGTCTCAAATTATTTAGGTTTTTAGGTTTATGGTCAGTGTTAGAGCTGGGATTAAGGTCAAGGTCAGGGCTGTGGTTCTCATGGAAACTCATACCGAATTTTGTACATATTTCTACGAAACAAGGCAATAATTCATCAATTATTTCATTGTGTGCAATAACTCATGAGGCAATGTCTTTGGGGAGATATGTGTTTCGGTGGAAATTGTCCGGGAGACCTGTAATTGCCAATTGGCAGTTGATGAGCAACAGATCCCACTGGTCAGACTAATAGCCAATTAAATGAAGACACAGGATTATATTGACCAGTCCATTGTCCTGAGATGACCACAACGTCTCGGGAGCCTAACAGAGACAACCTGTTAACAATGCTTCGTTGGAAAATTAATAATGTTGATACTGGGAGTCATTTCGATGAGTGACAGTGACTTTTCAAAACTATGAAAACTATGAAAATCATCCTCGTTGGGTTCGTTTGGCTTCTGGCATCGAATATATTGGTGGCTAATTGGATAAAATTCATCTTGCATAATGGTGGATTTAGCGAAAAAAAGTGGAAACTTGATTTTTTCAGCAATAATTTTATTATTAATCGTGTCACATGTTTCAAATCTTAATTACTCGATTTCAAAGGCAAAATGATGGAAATGTTGAAACAGTTGAAAAAACGTGTGTTTAAGGCTTGAAAAGTGTAATGTGATTGATAATAAGAAAATTATTGAAAAATACCAATTTTTAATATTCTCTGCTAGATTCACCATTAGAAGTATTAAATACCTTGCATACACAAGGTCCTTTTCTATTATAGAATACTCTCTGCATTTTGCCACACGTTGACAAGACCACATAACAGCACAAATGTATACAGAGAATTCAGGTACGACACACCATACTGCCATACAATTGATAAGTAGTGTTAGCAAAACTATTCATCCTGATTCTGGATACATCGCTGGTGCTTTGTGAAACAATATCTCAACGACTTGATTTAACCCATTATTAGGCAACATTGTTTGTCCTGACATCGGATCAGAATGGAATATCCCTAGCAATGAAAACATCGCCAAGTCATGTGAAAAAAAATTCAATTCTCTTCCACAAGGCCGGATTCAAAGATATAACAACGGTTGATATAAAAATAAATTCTTATGGTCTTTTTTTTTTCTTGGGACTTTGTCTTTGATCATTAGACGTTGAAACTTTGGAAGATGTCTAGGAATATATTTACCTATCCTGGGCGATGAAGTAAGATAATGACTACCGAAATGAAATAACGGTGCATAAAGATTGCCTGGGAAGCATTTGATATTTATAGAGACGTACTGAAAAACGAATTGCCAATTGCCAATATATAAGGGTATGCAATCAATGAAACATACCAGCTATGACGTACAGGAGTGAATCCTGGAAACTTAGGAAACCATTTAAAAACAAAATCAGAATAGAGGGCAATAGAAAGAGCAGTGTTAGGAATAACCCTCGGTGATAGAAAAAGATCAACATAGATCTACGATAGGACAGAGTGGAAACATTTCGTACAAATAATTACGCCAAGAAAATTTGAAGTTCGCAGAGTGGAAGGGGCAAGAGATGGAACAAAAGGCCAAGTGATCGGTGCCCGTGGGACAGTAAACAGTGGAAAAAGAAAGGAAGATGGAAAGATGAGGCCAAGCAAAAGTTGTCGAGTACAACGTTTGTGTTTGCGGTATCTCAATACTGAGGCAACTATATATACATATATATACGTGTGAGTGTGTGTGTGTGTTTGCTTTTGTGTCTATGTGTGAAAGATAGAGAGAAAGGCGTTTGATATTATCACTTCGCCTATGTTTTGTCGGATTAATCATAATTCATACCATTAACCCCCACTTACACACACACACACACTCATATATATATATATGTGTGTGTGTGTGTGTGTGTGTGTGTATATATATATATATATATGTGTGTGTGTGTGTGTGTGTGTATGTGTATGTGTATGTGTGTGTGTGTGTGTGTATTTGTGTGTGGGCTTACGTGTGCAAAAATGCTATGACGTGTGCCCACGTACGCACCAAAGTAGATGTCAAAACATGTTTGTAATTTCAAAAGAATTTGGGAGAAAAAAACAAAAATGATAGAAAAGAAAAAGAAAAAATGAAATATGAAGAGAAGAAAACAGGAAAGAAGGAAAATGTGAAGATGATGATATATAAGCAAAGCAAAGGAAATTAATGGAAAGAAAGAGAAAATAATCAGAGGAAAAAAAGTAAAAAGAAGAGAACCAGGATACCCGTAAAATATTGATCCAAAGCTGATATACGTGATTCATTTTCAATAATTCAACAATCCTAATTTGATTCTTTTAGTCTCAACTCAATATCAAACATTCCTTTTGTTCACCTTCACAATCTTTGGGCTATTTTTTTATAGTTCCAATTTCCAAAGATTCTTTGACATATTGGTGATTGTTTCGGTTTATTACCAGAGCCTCAGATTTTAATACTACCCGTTAATTGTTCTCGGCTATGTTAATCTATCTCACATTGACCAAATCGGGCTTAAACACTGAGCCAAAGCTGAGTTCGTGTAATAAAAGTAAGCGGTTTATGGTTAGCCTTACTTCAACTAAATTTTTAGCAGTTCATAAGTTTAGTGTTTTCTTTAGCTGAACTCTCCACAGCTGATAGAACACAATTATACAATAAAACATACTAATTTGTACGTATGGTTTTTATATCGATGGATATTACGTTATTCAGCTTTATTGCTTGGCTGTCCTGTCAATCTGTAATTGGACAATAGCCAAGGCTGAATCTTTGCTGTGTCATTGTATTGCCTGGAAGATGGACTAATGTAATTGACAATGGGGCGCTAGGGCTGTCAAACACAATCGACTGCGAATTGGAAATAAAACTCTCCGTCAAAGATTACACTGATCTTAATTATTCAGAAAACCAAACGCAAGCAAGAAAAATGAACAGAAGGAAGAAGAAAGGGAGGAAAGAAGAAAATGAGTAAGGAGAAAAAAGAAGGATATGAGGAATGAACAAAGGAACAGGGGGACAAAGAAGAAAGGAGAGAAGATGAAAATGAATGAGTGATTACCGGGAGTTATTATCTAGAGAAAAAATATCTCAGATTATCTAAAAGATTATCTAAAAATACCACCACAGTCCAAAACGACCATGGAGAACCCCCTTCCCCCAAAAGCATCTCTGAAAACATGTTCCTACGTGGAGCTTTTTTTCAAGGATGTAGCCCGAAAAATGTGACCAGGAGCGTTGAGAGCGCCAGGAATGCCAGGAGAATCAGACACAGAGAGGGGTAAAGAGAGAAGAATCCGTAGCCCTCTTGGCTGGTTGGTTAATCGGGTTGGTCATTTGTGTGGCTACGATCATTTGTTAAAGGGGAACAGATAACAGAAGAGGGAAGGAGAGCATTAAGAAGCAAAGAAACGAACAACAAAAAAGGACGAAAAAGAAAGAAGTGGGAAAATTAATAATGGAAGAAAGAAAAGAGGAGAGAGGGAGGAAAGGGGGTAGGAAAAAAGAGAAAGGATAAGAAGGAAGAAACAAGGAAAGAAAGAAAGAAAGAAGAGAGAGAAATGAAGGGAGGCAGGATGAAAAGAAGAAAGGGAGGAAGGAAAGTAGGAAGGGAGAAAGAAAAAGCGAAAGGGAGAGGAAGAAATGAAGGAAAGGACAAAGAAAAGAAGGAAAGGGGGGAGAAAGGAAGGAATAAATGGAGAGAGAAGAAAGAAAAAAGTAAGAAAAAAGAAAGAAAAAAAGAAGAAACAAAGAGAGAAAGAAAGAAAAAGGAATGAAGAAAAAGAGAGAGACAGACAGATAAATAAGAGAAAGAAAAACGAAGAAATGTATAAAGGATAGAGAAACAGATGGGTAGGAACAAGAAAAGCTACTTGAGGGTTAAACTCCACATTGACAGCAACCTTCATGTTATGTCAACTTTTGTAAACATTTTCCATTATCGTTAAATCAAGCCATGGAAGAGAATTTAATTAAAAAAGTATGTAGATATCTGTTCTAGATAAATGACATGAAATTCTAGATATTTTTAGATATAATTTGAAGCAATACGTATGATAGAAATCTCACGTCTGCAGTGTTCCATTTTCTATTTCTCTTTTTATTTATCTCTTCCCCTTCTCTCGCATTTTCCATTTTCTTCTTTTCTCTCGATCTTTCCTTTTCTTTGTTTGTCCGCTTCGTTGATTGATAACGTAGGAATAGAAAGCCCTTTCTCTCTCTCTCTCTCTCTCTCTCTCTCTCTCTCTCTCTCTCTCTCTCTCTCTCTCTCTCTCTCTCTCTTTAACTAGTCACTTTTTTCTTACGATCTGCAGGCTGAAAGTGTTATTGTTGTTAGGCGAAGAAAATATCGTCAAATCTCAGAAAAAGTTTGACAAAATGAATAATATCAATTGAAGAAACTCTCTACTAAATATTGTACATGTCCTAACCGGTCTGGAAGTAAACATGGAAGAATGTATGAACTAATCACAACTTAATGGTTAAGTCACTGTTGCCAGGTTTAGGTTATACATGTGTCCTGATGTTATTGTGTATCAATCTCTCTATGTATCCATCCAAACTCTCCCTTTCTTAACTGTTCATAGTACAAACTTGAAATGTTACGCACACGAACACATCATTCCATGAGTAGAGAAAATGTGGCTTCTTTTAGTTTTTTGTTATTTTTATTCCCGAAAAATCACTTCCAAAAAAGGGTTTTATTTGGGGCTTCAATATTCAATAAGGGTTTGTGCTGAATTGGTCACGTTGTATGCCAGGTTGTTTTCTTGATGATTTAGATCTTTTTAATGAGCACCGCCAAATAAAAGTTAAGTGATGTCATTCATCACTCTCTTTCGAACATTTTAATTGATCACACTTAACTCAGTATATATGGATGCTGGTGATTTGTAATTCCTCTCAGAATGCTAATGAGTTTTTCTCATATTGTTCAGCTTGATGATAGGACGTTGAAGTTACATGCACTTGCATGTATATATACTCTCCCACACACTATAGTTTCATTAATCGATTTTTATGTGTCAACAGAGACACATGACAGACTGGAATGAATTCCCCTTTTTGACGAAAGTTCTTTCATTAATTTTATTCTAAATTATTCCCACGCAAAACCATAAAACTTCTGACATCTGATAGAAATCTGCAGCGTAGACGACCAAACGCTCGACCAGTGATTCCATCAGGATCATGAGACATGCTACCACTAAGCTTACGTTGAGAAAATATCATCAATGAAATAGTTTCGTCCGATCTATTTCATCTCTTTTTCAGATTCTCACTTTAAAAGTCCATTGATTCAAGTGTTGGATGGAAGATAGCATCATCAGTATTCTTACGAAGAGAGTAACCTCAAAAATCACGGTGGTTGCATTATCTACCCATATACATATATTCGTATATATATATATGAATTGTGTTCTATTATATTTGAATTTATCTGTAATGATTTCCTGTTGTTACGTGGTTCATATATTGTTCAATATAAATAAAAGAAACAATTGAAGAAAATGTCACAGGAATCGAACCTGCTACTGATATGTAGTTGCTTCAACGAAACGATGCTCTAACCATTGTGCTAAACAACCGGCTTATAAGGCAAAGGTCGAATAATCATCTCGTATAATCTCGGTCTTTTTCGTCTCTTTCAACACAACCGTATGTATTAAAAGAATGGACATTTTGGTCTAACACAATCAGTTACAAATTAGGTATAATGGATAGGAAACCTAATTCCACAAGTACGTACCATCGTGTTGAAAGCGATGAAAAAAAAACGGGAATAAACAAGATAAGAATTTGGGTTGGAAGCAGTTATTCGACTTCCACCTTATCAGTGGACTTTAAGCAATTTGTTGTTGTGGCTACACTTCTGTAGCTAGTTTAATTCCAGTGGCAGCCCCATTTTCTTTGATTGTTTATTCTATTTACGATGTTTAAATTGAATGATTTATCAATCGTGTAACGACGGCAAATCATTTTGGGTATGTTCTCATATGATATAGCACGATTCATAATTCATTCTGCCATATTCAAAATGTCCATATCTTATATATATATAAGAATTCACTCACAAATGCACAAATTCATAAAAACATGTACACAAACATAAATTCATATATATATATATATATATATATATATATATATATGTACATATATATATTAGAAAGCTTTGCAGCTTTAAACACTGAACTACTTCTGTCATCCATTTCCCAATATCTGTGTATGTGATCTTCTGGGATTTTTCTTTCTTTCGCATATACTTAATTATTGTGGTATGATGCATAAATTTTATTTTCTGATCATTAGTTTTTACCCTTAAATGGTTTCAGGGATTTTAAGCACGAGACAATTATATCAACATAGCAACCCAGAGTAGTGGTGATCAAACACCACTTCCTTTTTTTATTCTGTAATTTATGCCATTCATGTAGTTTGTCGGTTTATATAAGGCTTTATGTGTATTGTATACTGATAGTATTTTATACAACATATCTATTTGTGAAACAGGCCTTATATATGGATATAAAGTTATCATAAATTCGGTTTACACAACATAGATGTTTCTCGTATACAAGATTTTACTCGTTATTCCCCGCATGTTGGTTGCACGATTTCACTTTCATTTTTCACCCCTTGTTTATTCATATTCGAGTTACATCTCTCACTGATATTTTGTTATGTTTGTTGTTGTTTTGTTGCCTTTTCTTGTTGTTGTTTTTTTTACCTGCCTCTCATCTTTGAAACCATAAGCTTAATAATCATTGTAGCTTATTTTTTATCAAAAATGTATCCAGCTCACTATGTATAAAAAAAACACCTCTTGGTGTATATAAATGAGATCATTTACAACGGGTAGAACTTGACCGTAAGGTTAGTGGAAGATATTTATAAAATCCTTCAGTTGGTGAGATATCAAACAAGAGGTTTTTCTGTGCAACTAGTATTCTCAAAGATGATACCATAAGTCGGTTTTCATGCAATCCGATATCAAAACCGACACAACGGATTCAATACTCAAATCTGTGAGGACTCAATAGAAGTGACACGAAAAACTAACCGCGTCTCTCGTTATACTCATTGAACCCTCATCGTCAAATTTGTTTGTCGTGTATTTCAGAAAATTAAATGATTTGTGGTATAAAGTAAAATCCATACAAAATATATCATGATGATACCCCATATCAAATGATAAACTACATAAGCTAAATATCAAGATCATAGCTGGAGTTGGGGGTTTTAAATCAACACTGCTAGGGAGTCACGTTAATATAACTGTTTGGTTTTCAAAACTTCGAAATGGTTACATAGTTAAAAACTGATGATCTCCACAAAATTGGGAAATAATTGACTGAAATACCATAAATCTTAGAACAAAGGTTTTAGTGAAATATTTAGCGTTTAAAGCTGTTATGATTTCTAATTTTCTAATATATGTATATATATATATATATATATATATATATATATATATATATATATATATATATATATATATATATATCAGCTAAAATCGCTGAATTTTATATGTACACCTATTAACATATGCTCTATCCCGACTTCGAGTACTGTTCATTCTTAGCTAACTAACACCCCCAAATATATATACATAAGTGCTTTGCAGTGACTGAGTTTCATGCCAGTAGGTGCAATCGCCAGACCATCGATCCATCTATCTCTCCATATGAATATTTATGTATATATATATATATATATATATATATATATATATATATGTGTGTGTGTGTGTGTGTGTATGTGTGTGCGTGTGTGTGTATGTGTGTGCTCGCGTGTGCACATTGACATATAAATACATAGATAAAAATCCGTGTATATATGAGTATATATAAAATACGGATTCGGCGATATTTTCTTTTCATTTCTGTTCAAGTATTAATCTGTTTTTCTTGTGATTTTCGAAAGGCATTTTTCGATTTGATTGGAAAGCCCCATCCCCATCAAAGTTCTACTGTGTTTTTTTTCGTATTTTCGTAGATTATCTCCTTCTAGAGAAAGAATTTTCCTTTTTCCATTTGAGGCAAAGCAGGTTAAGTGTCAGAAAGAGCACTTAGCTGATGAAAACAACCTGCCTTCAGACATCGTTTCCCTGTGCGTTCAATTCGCCCAGAGTGCCTAATAAAGACGCCCCCGATTTACGTATTTTAATCGTAACATCTCAAAGAGAGAGAGAGAGAGAGAGATGTAAGGGGAAAGCACTTCAGTTATATCCTCTCCAAAGGAAAAGGTCGGAAAATCACGTTTGCAAAAGTGAACCATTAATATATTTGCTCGACGCTTCCAACTGTAAATATTGAATACCCCATATGAGTGAAACATGGAAACTAACTGAATGATTCGAAAACGGAATCTGAGAGATATAAAGATCAATGGAAAGAGAAGTGTTAGGAATTACAGTAAGGGATAGAACAAAGATCAACACGGAACAGGGAAGACACCGAGGTGAAATATGCCATAAAAATAATTGATAGATAAAAATGTAAGATCTCCCGAGTAGAACAAATGACAAATGTTGCCAAGGGTTAGCAAGATTGGTGCCCTAAGGATAGCAAAAGCAGGATATTATCGAGAGACGGGATAGAAAAAATGACACAAGGGTTACACAAGGCAGAAGTTAGCACAGTCAATGTCGACCTGGGGAGCTAAGAAAGCTTAGAATGGGAAATGATAATGATAATATTGGTAAATAATTATCGATTAAAATTCTGTTGCAGAAAGGTGTAAGAAATTGTGTTCTTTTCCGTCATCACTTATTACCAACTTATTGTTCGTTGATCATCAATTATTACCATTGTAGTTGATGACGAGTTATCAGTACGATCCAGATGGGTTGTCGAGTGGGAATACCAAATGCTGTAATCAGTTTCGATTCCATTTAGAGAGTCTCCTGTAGCTATCCCTTGGGAGGAGATTGATGTCTACACTATGCTTGATATGGTAAGCCAAATTGTTCAGTTCTCCTGAACCCACTGACTAGCCTGGTTAGGAACGACATGAAACAGATCAATTAATCGTTCAACAGATCTGGTTAGTCACACAATAAAAACCACCACACTATCAGCTTCTCATGACAGCGTCCTGTGTTGGTTGTGATCAATTACAAACTATGTGAAGTGGTAACCAATGCGTAAGTAACTTCGCAACCATCGCATTTTGTTGGGTAGTGATCACTACAAAAATCCAAATTTAAAAAACATGCATGGACACCGCCAGGCACCAACTTAGTGACCAATTTAGCATAAATGAACATTTCAAATTACCTTCCACCCAACTAAAAAGTTATCTGTGGGTGGAATCAAAGAGAAACATTTTTGTAGTCCTGACAAAGAATAAATATTTAGATATTCTATCGTTAAGTTCCATTGGGGTGGTTTTCTATGCATGATACATACATAGTCAGAAAGGTAGCAAGCAAGACCGACTTGAAAAGTGAAGAAACCTATGCTGGCAGTTTTTGGTGAAAGTTTTTGTTGATGATTTCTAACAGGTTTTCAGATTATGCGTTTAAAAACGGGTAGCCTGAAGGAGATATACTCCAACCTCTCGCAAGAAGTTACCTTTTGAAGACCAGGAAACAATGCCTCCTTCCTGAATAATAATGATCTATTCTCCAAAATATCCGCTGGACTATTTTGAGAATCGGATAACAGTTTGAAAATCCAATTCAATTCAACTCAGTTCAATTCAATTCAGTTCACTTCAAATTTTAAATCAGCAACAATTTACATCCTAATAACAAAGTTAGCTGTAACAAAATATTTTTGAAAAGAGTTGAAAAAACTAAAAAACTGAATAATCACCTTGTAAGATGCTTTGGATACTTGGAGCAACCGAAGTGTTTTTCGAACAAACGTCCAAATATAATCCATTTTGAATAATACGAAGGTTGATAAGCTTGAAAATAGATTAATTGCGATGATTGCTTTTAAAGAATTAAGACGATGTCTCTTGAGTAACTTTAGAAAGTCATACAATTTGAATTAGAAAAAATGATACCAGAGAAAGTAATAAAATACAATACTGATATTGAAAAGAAATCGGAATTCTATTGACTACTGCTGGATCCTCTTAGTTACTGAGCTCTAAATGCAGCAGTAACTTTGATTATCTACTCTAATAATTAACAATGTTAATTTCCTAGTTCGCTGTCCCTTGCACTCAATTCTTCCAATCATGGATAAAACTATTGCTGATTAAAAAATATTATTAAAACTATTCCCACCGATGCATTCTATCCGGTATTCAAATTCGTTATTTGAGAAAAATTGTGATCCAAATATATCCATGAATTTTGTTTTCACTCGTAATCATAACATTGTTCTATGAAGACTGTGAAGACGTGTGAAAGTTAATCAAATTCCTTTGCTCAACCATATTTTCTCCTATTCAATGCTTAAATTTGAATGTAAGTCCAAGATTTCCTTCATAAAGTCATGTACGGCATCAAACGTTGCTTTTTATCTTAGAGTCATTTATCCTGAAGTCTTTAAATTCAAAATTTCATTCTCTATCGAAGTTTTTTAAACTGTCAACCAAAGTGAGAACAAACGTTTCTCTTAGTTGTTTATCTGTCTGGCTGGCGATTTATGTATCATGCCTTCAGGACGCCCCAATCAAGACAATTTGACCATCACTGCCCACAAAAAGCGAGAGAGGTGAGATTCATTGATCAATCCTTTCTTGAATTTTTCAATTGATCTCCCCAAACAAGAGTTATCGGTTGCACGGTGGTTTTTACCGGGTGACTAACCAGACCCGTATCTTCTTTAAATCACCTTTGTCCCATCTCCGTCGTGAATCATTTTTACTTATTTATGTATCAAAAAAAGCCTTAGGCATCGTTATAATTCACGTTTTTGAACATCCTAAAATAGGAAAGAAATGAGAAACAAAAAACACACAGAAACTTGTTATTCACTCAAAAGAAACTGTTATGCGACCAACGTTTTTTTGGTGTAACAAGTCGTGTTGGGGACGATCGATTAAAAAAATGAAAAAGAAATGATCACTCGTATGACGGTTTTTATTGGATGGCTAACCAGTTTTGAGTTTTTAAAAATCTAAATATCTGGGAAAAATTTGGACATTCAGTATATATTCACACTTGAATGAATCTTTCACTAGTTTTAGAAGCACAAGTTAATACCTGACCAAACATGTTCTTATAAAATCACACAAAGCTGTATCTCATTTTTCTAATTATATGTAATAAGCCAGTTAAGTAAATACATTTTCATTATGACTGAAAATTCGTTTGAGAGAAAAATACG
This sequence comes from Thysanoteuthis rhombus, assembly GCA_963457665.1. Lineage (NCBI taxonomy): Eukaryota > Metazoa > Mollusca > Cephalopoda > Oegopsida > Thysanoteuthidae > Thysanoteuthis > Thysanoteuthis major. The sequence continues at coordinate 55,558,048 of OY735220.1, forward strand.
GTTTATTTTTGTACTTGTCAGTTTGCCTGTACAAAAAAAAACAAATAATGATTTCATAGGAATACACATCTGAAACACTAATCTTACCGATGCAAAATAGACTAATTCTATTCCAATTTCTGTTCAGATAATCCAATATGTTCTTCTTATCTTCAGAACAATAAACAAAATTGAAATCTTAATGATTCTTCATAAACTTAAAAGAAGGACTAATCCTATTGGTGAAATCTATCACAAGACTTGTCTTTTGTGAAGCTCACATGATATACATTACTGGCACGAATTATGGTCGCATCTGATAGATATTCATTAGACACCGTCAACAAAAACTGTTTTTTTTTTTCAGTTCTGTAGTTGGTTCGGCTAGCTGGCTGGCTATGCATGCATGCATCGCGCATACACGCCTCACAAAGGAGCTATAGGGCTGAAATTTTACACATTTACTCTAGATTACGGATAAAAGAAACGGTTTATCCGTTTGTTTGGAAACTTGACTAATCACGTCTTCCTTTTCGATTAATCATACCCAACACAGTATGCTGCCAAGAGGCATTTGTCGCTTGACAGCTTCTAATGCGTGACTAAGCACACCTGTCTTGTAATTTGATTTCAAAAGAACACAAAATGTGATGGATTCAAAGACTTAATCTCAACGATGAAATATGAATCAATTATATTAAGTCAGTAACAAGATCGGAATAATTAGGAATAATATTGATAGGGCTGTGCCCGTTCTAAAGATGTATTTTTGGAAGGAAACACAGTCCATGGTATGTGCAGGAGCCTACCATAACTGCAATCCAAGAACTGGACCTCTACAACAATCTAGTACATCAAATCTCCACATAATCCTCAAAATTAGAGGAAATCAAGTTCAATCTCAAAGAGCATCCCTCAAGGCCTACAAAGAACTAACGCATCTTCCTATTAGTCGGCTATTGAGCTGAAAGATGGAACTTGATCAAAAGATTGACTTTCAAACGAAGAACCATGCAACACACACAAGAGAAAATCATGTTCAACTTTACATGAAGAGATAACAAGAAAAAACAGGAGTCAAAGATATCGTAGAATCCATTGAAAAAAAAATGACGATGGGCTGGTTATGTTGAAAAAATGTCCAACAAACATTGGGCACAACGACTCACAAAAAGGATCTCGAGACATCATATGCAAAACTGTGCCTGGCAAAGTATAAGAAGGATTCCTCAGTAAACAATTTCAGAGAATACTGGCTATACGACGCCCAAAATAAAGAGGTTTGGTAAATCTTTAAAAAATTTCATGTCCGACAATGGACGCCAAAACGATGACAATGATTATGATAATGATAAAAATCATTCCCCTTCTATCGTACAAAACTATGGCTTGAAAGTTTTCCAGTTATTTCTCTTTATTATCTCGTAAATAACGCTTAATTTTTGTTAAATTTCACAAGGACCTGAGAATCTGTCACAGCAATGCGCTAAATGATATATCTAGCGAATGTCAACATCTTACAATCGCTAGCTGTCTGGTCATCGAGTACCAGACTTACACACAAACGTATAGATTTCTTCAGTTGGAATTAAATACCAATATATCAAGGGTAACAAAAGATACACTTGAACATTGATTCACTTAACTCCAAAAAATTGAGCACTTCTTGCCTTTGGGACAAGGTCAAAAAGGGGGGTGGAAGTTGAGCTAGAAAATTCTGCTCTATTATTTGCCAAAATAAGATGAAACGCTATTAGTCTATGACATTGTTGATTTAGGGCGGGGATTCTAGTCCCAATATTGGGTTGACTTAGTTTTCCAACAGTAACGACAACAACAACAACAAACCCCTCCCCAAATAATCCGAGTCTTTAGTTGACTACGTTTCCCTAGTGCATAACAAAAAACAACAACAATCCTCAACAAATTTAGGGTTGTAGACTATTTACTGCATCTTTGTCGTATTGTTACAATATAAATCTGCTGGGGATTGTTCAATTTGAATATTTCATTTGTATTCTCAAATATTCGATTCCAACTTGAATAGCACTTTTGTAGAAGACATTTTTGAGTCGTTGTATGTTAACTATACTTATATACCTGGTCATAGATCAATTATTTATCTAAAGATGAGCCTTAAGTTTCATAGCGTGAGAGACAAAAGGAAGTAGAATGAGCTAAGAAGAAAATGATAATTCAGATTTTGTATCAGGTAGAAGATAAGGGTATAAGTTGATTTTATTTTCAAAAGAGAGTGATTGAAAAAAGAAATATCTGCTTATAAGTTTGGTCAGGGAGAGTAGCCGAGTAGCAAAATATTGAATGACAAATACCCGGGCCAACAGGCCGCTGATCTATGGCGGAAGATATTGGGATTGAGAGGGAAACCCTCGCCTTTAAGAAAAAGTAGCAGAGAAGGAAAGTGAAAGAGATACTAAAGACCGCTGACCATGGCTGCAAAAGTCTCTCTCTCTCTCTCTCTCTCTCTCTCTCTCTCTCTCTCTCTCTCTCTCTCTCTCTCTCTCTCTCTCTCTCTCTCTCTCTCTCTCTCTCTCTCTCTCTCTCTCTCTCTCTCTCTCTCTCTCTCTCTCTCTCTCTCTCTCTCTCTCTCATAATTTTGTAAGCTAAATATCACTGGTCCATTTACCGGTCAAGATCGCGGCGGTGTTCAATTCATATAGATATATTGATTGAAATTATCCAACCATTCAGCTAGACTGACCATTGTGATGTGTTTAGAAAACTTCAGAGAGCAATAAAACGTACGTGTTAGTTATCTTTAATACGATTATGAATGGGATGAAGACGTAATATCCTCAGTCAGCGAGGCTGAAAATTGGACGAGCTAATCAAATAATGATATTAGATTAGTGTTAAAATTATTTCAGTTTTTGTTATTTCAAACATTATTTTGTAAATAAACTATCAGTTAACCAAGTTTGTTTAATTTTTTTTTCTTTTTAAAGCAGGATTCTTGCTCTTTTTCTTTCAAGCTAAATATTTTCATTTTTCACTATTTATTCTGTTTTATTTACGGCGGTCGAATCAAAAATGAAAGAAACAAATAACAACCAAAAATTTGTCCAGGGGTCTGTCAAAGAACCTATAGCCCAATATCGGTTTAAAATCTCGAAATGAAGATGGGAGCCTTGAAGATTAGCAGTATTCTGTCCGATTCCAGTGATAGGCGACATCCAATTAGGGCCATTATTGATGCAGGCCCGCAAAAAACAACTTGAATGTTTGCACTGCAAGTAAACGTTAACAATTCAACAGTTGTTCGATTTTTGCGGCTCATTAGAAAAGCCCTAAATCTCAACGTCATGCGAAATAGTCCATATGGAAAGCAAAAAAGCTTGCATGTAAGGCGAATGATCCTGTAGAAATTGAAAAAAACCAAGCTAAGAAACCTTACTTCAGCCAGCTGATTCATCAGACGTCTCCCTGATCGACTACTACTATTATGAGCATTTCGACTCCTTTATAAAAAAAGAATATCTTCAACAATCAGATAGCAACTCAAAACGCTTTCGAAGAATTCATTGGTTCCTGGACCAAAAAAATCCATGATCCCGGTATGAATGAACTCGTTTTTTGTCGGTGAAAAGGTGTAGATTCTGGACATCTGTTTTTCGATTAATAACTTCCATTCTAAGCTGAGGCATACTGCTTTGTATATGATGGTGAAAAACTGCAATTATTTTTGCACTAACCTAGTATATACTTCACATCGTAGAGGCATGGGATAGTGTATGCTTTCCCGGCACAAACTCACGTACAGAAAACAAAAAAAAAACGCGTAGAGAGCCCACGCCCGTACTAATACCATACACAAATTAAAAATAGAATGAAAACAGCTTCCTTTAGTCAATCAATAAAAACTGCCGACGGAACAGTATCTTATGGATGTGATCAAATTTCAGAAAATGGTGGTCAATTAATGTGTTATTCCTCTTGCCTATCTTCGAGCAATGATCACAAAAAACGATTAGAAAAAAGTAGTGTATGATGCAGGACCGAAACTGAGAGACACATTCAGCGTAAGATTATGTTCCAAATTGAACCCCCCAAAAGAGAATCTATTTTGGCAGAGGAATAAAAAAAAAACACACCTTTTTAGTACCGGTCTCTACAAGACAACCAAGACCAAAAATTACTTTATACTCTACATTTCTCTTTAAAAGCAAAATCACACCCAAATACGTAGACGGCTACATATTTTTTCTCTTTTCATTGCTGAATGATTTTAAAACCGCTGGTGCAACGCGATCAAAATAACTTTTTGATACTAAGCATTATTTCTGGTGTAACACACTCGTTTTCTCATATCTTTCACTTCCTAACTATAAAGTTACTACCACCATTTTGATAGATTACCTTACACCCCCACAACAAACACACACAATAAGTAAATGCGTAGGTTAAGCCCACTAGTTTCATGTCATTTCTAATTATTTTCTTGAAAACCTTTCCCTTGGTCTATTGGGTATTCATGCCCAATTTGGTTAGGTTGGGCCAATGTGAAGAAACTTTCTATGATATGATAGACAGACAGACACACGGTGTGACATTAATCTCTTTCTCTCTCTTTCTCTCTGTCTCTCTGTCTCTCTCTCTCTCTCTCTCGCTCCATCTATCTATCTATCCATCCATATATATATATATACATATATATAAATATATATATATATATATATATATATATATATATATATATATATATATATATATATATATATATGACAGAATGATTGATTATAATTTGCTTTAAAGTAAATCGAAACTCTTAATTGAAATGACCTCCCTTCATTACACCTTTAATGTATCACTTGGCCTTAACAACGTAAATAAGATAAACAATTGTCTAGCCCAAGTGATATACTAACTATGTAATGACTGGAGATCATTTCAAATAAGACTTTCAATATGATAAACCGCAATACACACACACACACACACACACATATATATATATATAGATATATGTATGTATGTATATATTGTTATGAAAGAGAGAAATGGGAAAGGGAAGCCAACTTTTAGTTTCAGTTTTTAGATGAAGTGATATTTAATAAGTCTTAACCGGTATCTTGCGTGTCTTCAAAAGGCGAACATAACCCCACTTGTTGACTGCTGTTATTGTCAAGTATCAAGTGGGTGAGAGTAGTTTCAGATCATTTGTACAAGTCATTATTCTTGAATTGAGTTCAAATTCCATGAGTGTCGAAAATATAGAAGTTGTTGAGTGTTTTCAGAATGAGTAGGGGATTGTGGGGATGTTGTTGGGACTACTTACAAGGAGAGTGGTTAAGTGTGTTAGCAGCTGTGGTCGAGTTATGGTATGTTAGGGTATGTATGTTAGAATACGCGTGAGAGTCGGGAAGTGTAATGGTGTTTATTTGGAATTAAAGGTTTGTTGAGGGATTCATGAGATTTTTAAATGACGGGTTATGTTTTTCAAGAAAACCAGATTAATTGCAATTTAATGCAGGTTTTAAATCTTAATAAAAAATTGTTTTTCCTTCATGTTCTCTGTGAAAAAAAAAGAATGGAAATCTTAAATTTATTCAACCCCCTTTGTGGTATATATATATATATATATATATATATATATATATATATATATATATATATATATATATATATATATATATATGTCCTGAAAGAGAGAGAGAGAGAGAGGGAGGGAGGGAGGGAACGAGTGAAAGAGAGAGAAAGAGAGAAGTGGGCTGTCTATTTCATATTTTTAATCCTCAAAAAGAAACGACAAGGGACAGTATGATATTTGCATGTATACAATATAAATGATTAATCAAAATATATATAGTTCGATTACTGAGGCGAGACATTTTCAATAATATATTTCATTAATCATTTCTTCATATTGGTGTTGCTTTCAACGTAAAGTCAATTTGACCTTGGAGTTACGATGGGAAAACATCAATAAGACGAAGAAAAAATTGATCAAAACTGTCATATTCAACAGAAACACGTAACACAATGAAAAAAAAGTGTATTTGTTGGATTTACGATTTTTAAAGAACCCTAAAATAGGGTTCTGTCGGGGTTTCAATTTGCAGTGTGAGATTATGCAGTTCTGATCCCCAGTTTGTGTCCGTATTTCACCACGGGCTGTTTGCCAGTCACCAAAAGATAGGCGAACAGACAGAGTTCGATTTTCGATCTTGAAAATTCACTTGATTTTCGATCTTGAAAATTCAGACAGCCAGATGAGAGGTGAAAGGAGGAATCCATCCATTGATCCCTACTTCTTTAAATCTTGTAACTGATCATCCCTAACATGAACATGATATACTGACAAAATACGTTGATCACACATTGGTTGCAATTGAGTGACTATCCAGACATATATATATATATATATATATATATATATATATATATATATATATATATATATATATATATATATACATCAATCAATAAAAGAGTCACATGGCTGGCCTATATCTCTTGGCAGCATGAGATGTTGGGAGTGATCAATCAAAAAACTGGAAAGAAGGGTGATCAATAAAGAGTTCCCTTACTTTTTGGCTCATTGAAAAGTTTGAAGTTTTAAAAACGAGTGACTTATCTAGCAAAAACCTACGATGTCAATTGAAATCCCGGGAAAAAATTTCAAAGGGGTTCAAGAAATATCAAAAACGTTTTCTTAGTCATGATGAAAAGAAAATGCTTCAGTACACAAGCGCATAAACAGGCAAATACTTGTATACATGAAACAGGATATACCCATTCACCATCTTTGATGGCTATGGTTGTTCAATACCATCAACATTAATCAAAGGATCAGATATTGCGGTAGTGAAGAAGGAGATGTCAAATAATGTATAAGGCTGTTCCGGTCAATCCCTGGGTGAACTTGGGGAAAAAAATGAAAAATCAGTATCTGGAACACTGTAGGCGATTGAAGAAATTCTGGAACAAGGAAATAACAGTAGTGCCAATCGTGGTTGGACCACTCAAAACAATCCTCAATAACCTAGCAAAGAAGATGGAGGAAGTATGAATCTAGCAAAGAGCTGAAACTATCCAGACGATATCACTACTTAGGTCGTCGAGTACACTGAGGAGAGTCATGGCTCATTGGAGAGATCAGCTGTCACTCGATCTGTAGTGAAAGACACTACTCACTGCTGGTGTGAAAACCCAACTTGTACTAAAAACAATAATTTCAATGATAAGTAACATCTGCTGTGTAAACTCAATGGATAAAAACCAGAACAATGATGATAATATTAATTGAAATCTGCAAGAGTACTGAGGACGGCTCTAGAGTACTGGAGTCGCGTGCTGTTGCTTGATCTCAATTGGGGGCCATCAGTAATATCTGGTGAGGAAACTCAATAAGTACAAATGATATTAATGATAACTCTCCAACACGATCAATAATTGAAGAATAACGGACTCGAATTTGGAATTCATATGAAGAAAATCCATCGAAAAAGATCTGAAATTAGAGTTTTAAAAACATCTAGTGAAACACCTGGATTCTAGATAATCTTGATCTTTATACTTAACCCATTGGTTCAGGGCCCCGACAAAACCTAAAAGCTTTTTTTAGAAAAATCAAAAAAAAAAGGGATCAAGTGGAATACTGATGACAGTTTTCAAGCCTAGGGACAAAACGGTATGACCAGAAATGCTGGATCACACAGATGCACAAACACATAAGGACACTAACACATGCACATGTAAGGAGAATGATAGAACTCTTCGCCTACTTTGATGTCTACGGTTATTCAACAATAACTGAAATCAATAAGAATGCTGAGGAGCGTCCTGTAGTACTGACAATATTTGTTGTCACTTGGTCTCTGAGAGGAAAAAAAAAGATACCAGCCACTGCTACTGTGGAAAGTTAATGAGTACAGAGAATGAATGGATTGAATAAATAATGGATGCACAAATTTATCAATATTTTTCACTGTTAGTATCCGTGTCGGACAAACAACAGATAAAAGACGATTACTGAGATTTAATTATAAAAGTTCCAAAGTTCCATCATCAGCGGGGGAATTGGGATTTCGACTTGTTACTTAAGGATGAATAAATAATAACGTGGAGCGACACCTGAATAAGATCGTTCGATCACACCTTCACCCAAAACAAACGTCTTGAAAACACAAGTGACGAGGCGAAAAAGAGGAAAAGAAAAAAAAAGAATCAGAATTACGAATACTCAAATCAATATCGGGAAACAAAAAGAAATACTTGGCGGTTTCTGATCGGAACATAAGAATGAATAATTAACAAGATCGAAAATCGAACTCTGTCTGTTCGCCTATCTTTTGGTGACTGGCAAACAGCCCGTGGTGAAATAAGCACGGAGCCGTTACAGCTTTAAAAAAAAGAGATATAGATTAAGATCACGGTATAGTGTAGTGGCTTTTATGATAAAATAGAAATAAAAATAAAAGTGTCCTTTTAATTATGATATATCATATCATGAGGCTCACACACACACTCACACACACACACACACACACACACAAACGAACACACAATAAAATACACAGATACTTTTAAGAATGTACGCATTTCAATAGCATTTGCCCTGTATAAAAAGATTGTATTAATAGATCACTCGGTGAGGATTTAACTCACTATACAAAGAGATTGATCCACGAAAAACTTGTTAATCATCATGATATAAATATATATATATATGATATGAATCATGATATATATATATATATATATATATATATATATATATATATATATATATATACATATATATATATATATATATATATATAAGGATATGGTTTACTGTCTAATCTGATGGATATGTTACTAATATGACAATATCAGATAACTGTTTGAGTCAAATGGCACTTTACTCCTACGTTTTGATCATTAAGAGCTTTGTTAGGAAATAAAGGGCTACAAAAGACCCGATGTATGTACATTTAGTCAGTGAAATTTTTGTTGGTTGGTGGAAGTGCTATGTTGGTGTATCAGGTCTGTAGCAAGCTGGATGATATGCGTGCCTTAATCTAAGGATGAATTCAGCGGTGGTTTGTATGTCACTATCAGGGGGAATATGCGGCTGATCTTCCGTTTTTCAGTGCTGCTGAGATGATCAGGCGTTTAGTATGAGGTAAATTAATGGTTTGATTTATGGAGAATTTATACGATTGTAATGATATTGTAATGAATAAAATGTAGAATTTGAGAGCCATTTCTCTTAAACGGGTTCCGATGATCATTTTACTCGCACACATATACGTATATATACACTTTGTTTGGATACGTCTCTACCTATCTATCTCTATCTATATATACATGAACATATACAAATATCTTTTTATATATTTATGTGAGTGTGAAGTTTGTTTTATCTTTATACTTGAAGGGATACCATCACGTTGAATCAATCAGCCAAATATAATAAAATCATCAAATGTATATACATACATATATATATATATAAATATATATATATATATATATGTGTGTGTGTGTGTGTGTGTGTGTGCTTGTGTGTGTCTGCGTAAATTTGAGTTGAGTTGACTATGACAAAAACCTTTAGATTTAGATTAAATGTATTATACGGACATTTTTTATCAATAGGTATTGTCAAAGTAGTGATTTCAAATGAAGCGGTATCGAAATGCCTTTTTTTGGTTTTCATGTAACAATGTCTTGCAATATCATAATCACGAACGGTTTCAGTTGAAATCACTGCTTCGACCCGGCTGAAAGGTTGAACATGTAACATGATAGATTTACTTTGGATACAACTTTTTTTTTCAATTGTCAACTCTTTACATATTGTCAGATATAATATATCCACGTATCCTTTGGATAGACAAATGGATATATAAATGAATTGATATGTAGCTCCCTGAGACGAGAAAAAAATTGCATAAACTTTAAGTTTGTAATATTTCTATTTCGATCAACTACATTATTGTTCGGTTTTGTCATGGCTCACGGCGGTGGTTATAGATGTGACTGTCTATAAGCAATATGGATTTGGTTTACTTGAGTACTCATCTATTCTCCTCTCCGTGACATTTGGCATTCGATGATGAGACATCTAACATTCAGAAGTGTATTCATGCCTTTCCAAACGAATTAATACAAAGTAAAGATGAAAGATCAAAATTCGATCTTGCCCCCCCCCCCTCCATTCTGTGATGATACGTTATGCCACGCCTCAGCTAAGAACTTTGTCCACTTTGTAACCACTGGACTACAGAGGTGGATCACTCCCTGAAACTATATACTTTTCAATTTTTGCTTCGAGCCAGAAGGCTAGACTGGGAATAACAGAAACGAATATCCATGGAAATTCTTTGGGACCTTTTAGAACATACTATATTTTTCCTGCTTACAAGATTCACTTTTTTTTTCAAATCTGATAAATCTGAAACGGGATATTAGCTCTGACGGAAAGGAAAAAAATGGCGTAGAGTATGATAAGCTACTCAGTCAACGAAACATTTCTGAAAGATAGGTAGATATTAGCGTATATGAAAAGTATTACGTATTATTGCGCTTGGAAAGCGATTTCCGAAAAAGAAATAAAAACAAATGCCGGTGAAGTTTAATTAAATACTATTTATCAATAAATCAATCACTATCATTATCAATGACAGCAGCCCAAGGTGAATTTTCGATTCCACTTGGGGAAAAATTCTACCGATTTTTTTTCACTTCAAAGTTTTCTCATTGGGGTTGAACTTCACTATAAACTATTAACTGCACATTGCTCGATAGGACAGATGATGAATTAAAACCAGACGTCGTCTCACACCATCAAACCAAGGTTTTGTATTAGTTAGTTGGATTTCTCGCTCTCCAAACACTAAAATACGTAATCTTTTTCCAAATACTCCAATAATTTCTAGTAGCCTCTTACCAGTCGATATATACGGTAAATTGGCTTACATCAACCATGGCTAAGTGCCGTATTTATGAAGAATGTTCCACTAAATGTCTGTTGTCATTAACAGAAAAAAAATTCATGCTGCACATTTTCTTCTGGTATACGTGCATCATCGTATTCGATGAAGGGAATCAATATTCAAAGTAGGATGTTTACAGAATTTAATATCTCTTATGCGCATTTTGATTTCTTCTGTGTACAGGTAGCAAAATACATGTGCGTGCATACACACAGAAAGTTATCAGCGATGTATATTCATTGACTTCTTAGTTCGAAATCAGATCACTGCCAAAGACCTGCAAGTCTAGTATGTCAGGCAACAATCCATTGTAGATAGCATTCTGATCAGGTTGATGGGAATTCGTCGATGTCGGTCTTTGCAATAGATTAAATGAATCAAGGCATTACAGGTCTGATTACTCACTCAATAGCAATTGTCGCGTAACCAACGTCTTTTAGCAGCATGTCGTGTTGAGGGTGATCAATTACAACGTTGCAGAAAAGGTGCAATCATTGAATAAGTTTCTTCTCCTGTTGGATAAACGTATGATATAAAATTGACCCCCACTACAAACCTATTTGTTGGAAAGTATTTTTGATGACCAAAAAAACATTTTCATAGATGTAATAAGAAGTAAATATTAAAATTTTCAGCCTTTTAGCCCCATTGATACAGCCTGTGCGTATTAACATTTCGCCCCACAGTTTATGAAAAATAATTGAGGATATCTAAAAGATGATTACTTGAACGATTTTAATTGCTGGTAGTAATTGCAAACAAGGGATATTTCATTTAAGCAGCTGTCTAAAACAAAAACCCAGTTTAAAAACAGAGACAAAAGTTGAGTTGACAGATTTGTTGACAGAACTGGTTTACGGTCTCTAATTAGTAAGAACGTCGAGCAGTAGGATTAGCCTCAGAATATTGTAGTGGTGTCTCGTAATTGCAATTACGACCATGTAGAATCGGTAACCGACTTTCTGGAAACAATATTTTATTTAGTTGAACTATTTCTCGGAGGTTTCGTCACTTCCTTCCTTCGAGCAAGGGTAATTGCAATTAAATATTTACATACATATTCGCAAACTTAGCATGTATTCACAACAACATGGATATCCCAACCTGAGATGAATGAATCACCGTTGCCTGCACATGTATCAGATCAATTCATCTGATAATGTAAAGTTATCTAAAAGGAATAAATCTTATATATCTAAAATAAACTTGAAAAATACTGACGCAAGGTTTGCGCTTTGCTGTCCAAAATGACAAAGTATACCCCGGAGCTCAACTTGGGGTGGAGGGAATTGTTCTTTCATGGTGTGTACTGGTTCACTCATGCAAATTTTTAACGTTGTATTCTATAAAATATCACCAACACACACATGCACACACACACACACGGACGAACAAATAAAGCACGATCTGTAGCTCACTTGGCTGGTGGGTCGGGTGGGACATTTGTGAGGTTCAGTTTATTCGATGCAGAGATTTGAACAGACAGGTGGATGAACAAAGATACTGTATTATCAAACTTTATTGTTACTTCTTCTCTAACTGAAGATGATTTCTGCAATTTTTGTGTTGTAAAATTGGGATTTATTAAAAAAATGTATCGGAAACCGTCAACCAAAACTATCATCGAAACTGTCCACTAAGGTTTCGTCAGTCTTTGGGTTGGTCTAGCTGACTGACTACGTATGTACGAATGAATCACGTATACAAGTCACACCAATGGACATTTTAGACTTTACTCCTTATTATACCAAAAAAACTTTTTTTTAAACTTTCCTATGAAATAATTTTTTGATGAAGTTCAATTGACAGTGTGAGTTAATGCTGTATCGATCCCTATGTTTTGTTATTTCTATCAAACATGTTTGAGTGATCACTGTCCAACAAAAGTTGAGAAAACAAATTCATGCCTTGATCACCCCTTTTTTCCAACTTGAATTGATCAACCCCTCCCCAACACGGCACGCTGCCGAAACACTTTGGTTGCATGACGATTTCTATTGAGTAGGGTTTTTTCAAATTTGTCTTGCGCAAATGGGTTTATCTATCTGTATACTTAACAAAAATTTCAGGAGATATGAAAGACGTGTCAGTTTGGCTAAGTTGGTTTGAGAGTTGCCAAACAATCAATTGGTCGTGAATAGGTTGATTTAAATCCTTCAGTATAATATTAAATGGTTGGATAGTCAAACAATGAAGAAGTTAACTGCCCTCAATCAGGTGTGGATCGTGCCTTGTGTTGGTTTTTAGTTTTTGTACTTGTTGGGGTAGAAAAAAAGTCAACTTCAAATTTGGACTATAGTTTGACAACTTAATATGGCATGGATGTAAAGTGTAGAACGAAATGAGCACAGTAATAATAGGCCACAAGGTAATCTTGCAAACCATCGCTCAACAGCAAGCACCCACGAACAGTTAAAAAAGGTCATAAATACAAAGGTGAAACAACTACATTCCTACCACCCGTATGACCAAAGAGTTTTCTGTGTGGTAATTTAATAAGTCCGTGTGGTCTTTCCCACCAAGAGGATCAGTGCAATATGCTCTTTTCTTATTATTTCTTTTTTCCAAAATCAAAATAATGACTATTTACAAATGTTAGTCAAGTACAGTCCAAGTTTTGCTGGTGAAGGAGTATCGGTTCGAGCATGTGTACTACAACAACTGGCACCTGTCAAATGTATATATGATACATGCATTGAGCGTGTCTATAAAGAGGGGCTACGATGATCAACAAAATTGCAGGATATCCGTGAAAGAAAGAAATAGTTGGTCAATGCATGAAAAGAATATCCCACGTACTCGGGGAGAAAGGTAATGAAGTCCAGGAATATCCAGGAGATAGAAATTTCCGTTATTTTTTTTAAATACTTTTGCAGTGACACGAAGCAGGTTTGCATCGAAATCGAAGAGTTGAACCTTGCCTCACTAAGAAATTTAATTCAGTTTTCTTGGGTATATTCCTTAGTTGATATATTAGTATCCGCCTGGTGTCTTTCTTTCATTTCGCTTTTACAATGGTTTCTTAAATCTCGCCCACGTTCTCTTCCCTCCCGGCACTACACGGTCATGCAGACATGTCAACTTTTCTACCGCTTGGCCTGAAGTGACTAACCATCTAAAAATTTTAAACAGATTCAAAATTTTGAAGTACTCTATACTGATTGGTTGAACGTATTCTGCGTCTTTCTTTCTGCCTTTACTTTCCTCGGGAAGTTTGTGGATTGGTCATCAGAAATCTCTGGGGAGGAAAGATGACTTGATTGAGTGGCTAACAAACACACAAACACACAAACGCGTGGAGTGGATATAACAATTTTACTACTCATTGTTATAGGAATAATTTTCGCAGAAAAACTTGCTTGCCAAAAAAATCAGCATTCGAAATCCTACCTTTTCTTATCTGGGCTCAAAATCTGAACATCTGCACCCAGTTGGTATCTTTTAAATGATGTTCTCGGTTATTAAAAGTCGCTGATGCAAATTCTACTCTCACGTCATAAAAACAACGATTAATAAATTGGACATGAAAGCAATTCATGTTTCGGTGACAGTAACATGAACAATTAATTAGGGATTGAAAAGAAAATATTTTCAAGACATAATCAAGAGCAGATGTTGAAAGCTTCAGCCATCTAGCTCCATCGTGTATGCGTGTTACGTACATACACGCATCGCCATCCAGCTATACTGACTCGAATTTTTATAGTTTTGGTGACAGCTTTCGTTGACAGTTTCAAATATCTATCCATCTATCTATCTATCTATCTATCTATATATATATATATATATATATATATATATATATATATATAGTGAGAGAGAGAGAGTGATATGTGTGTGTGTGTATATATAGAGAGATTTTTTTTTTTAAAGTTCTATATCCTTTCACTGTGTGAGTCGATTAAGGTAGGCTGGGGGTTTCTTAATCTCCATAACCGTTACATTTGAGTGGAAAGGTCCAGTGTTAGGGACAAAAGCCTAACACTCATTATTGTAGATGTGTCATCAGTATGTTGTTCTGTTTGGGAAATGTCCCGTTTGATAAAGACGGAACATAATTGTTTTGGGACTTCCCGTCCGTCGGGCGGACGTTCACTTACCAATTAAACAGATTGACTTTTACCCCGGTGGGTGCGATAATTGAGTTAAATAGAATCTTCCATCAACTTTGGACTCTCCAGCCGGAATCACAAAGTAGCCAGACGGTCAGTCGGGACAAGCATTGGAAGATTGCGTTTAAACGTAATCTAAATGAACTTCTGATTTTTCAATACACTCGCTCCAGAAGTTGTCACAATCTTTGCTCTTTAAAGATTGAGATTTTCCGTCAGCTTATGAGAGCTTTGTCATTTTTATTCACCGCTGCCCTGGTTTACTGGTTTAATTAACACTGTTAATCACTGTTGCTGGTTTTAGATTATTCATATTTTCCGACATTTATATGTATCTACCTATCTATGTATCTATGTATATCTATCTGTTTAGAGTAGATAATTGGAATTTTGCTCCCACACTGTCCCGTAGTAAGTTAGGAATATTTTTTCGTTTTTTGAGAAGCCCTTCGCCCCAAATAGGTTTTCGCTAGAGGGACTCAATATACAATGAAGGTTAATGTCTAATTGATCAGCAGCATTCCCGTTTGTTTTCTGTACTTTTCAGTGATTGCAGTCAAAATAAGTCAAGAAAAAAAAATTTTTTCATTGACCATCCCTTTCTCCAATTCTAATCGGTCACCCTATCGAGTAAGTAACTAGGCCTGTTTTGAACTTGTTTTAAATCTTAAATTTACTAATCGAACAATACTTGTAGTATATTTATCAAGATAACTATATTTTACCACTGCTTAATTTACCGGGTAAAAAGCAGCAGATATTGGTGGACGTGATTCATACATTCAAATGGAATACTAGTTCAAATATTGCTTGATGATACTTAAAACCCTGTGCAAAGCATCTAAAGGCAAACGTGAGTTCGTTTGCTCGTCGTAAACTCTACTTTGAATATTACCAATGGACTCATTTGTATCCAAGATATTTTTTGTTCAGTTCGATTTCAAATCTCTTCCCGCTGAAGCATCATCAACCATTATTATTTCTTTTAACTAGAAAGTCTTATCTTTGCTGTTTCTGACAGACGTTGACTGACGGTCTGAAAAGTTACGATAAAAAGCAACCAAAATTATGATGAAAGAAACCTTTGACCAAGATTGATGTACAGGGAATGTTTGATCAAATGATTGAAAAAATAAATTGAAATAATATGACTACACCAACGAATACTAATACCGTACGTAAAAACAACAATGAATATCCGTACGTCACAAAAATTAATCACCTGAGCCCAATCATGTAAGAAAACTAATTATCTGAAAAAGTTATCGGAAAAAAATACATTTTAGCTATAATTATCTAAAGAAATAGATTTTTTTATCTAAAATTGTTGGAAGCATAGCAGCAAAAGATTTAGTTGTTGAGAGTCTAGAATGGGCGTGAAAAACCAAGAAAAGCACTACGTTTATAAGAAATAATGAATTTTTCTAGTGGTGTACTCATGCAAATCTTCAAGGTTATAGCCCACAAAATGTGACCTGGAGAGCCTGGACACAGGCGCAAACACACACGCACGCAGATAAATAGATAGATAATTAGATAGATGGATAGATGTTAAGAATTTGTAGCCATTTGGCTGCTTCGTCAGTTCGTTTGTGTCCTATCTGATGATTGGGATTTTTGCACAAAATTTCGTCAGTTAAAGATTTGCAGTGGCTATCGTAGTTCAGAAATCAGATTATTTCATCATTGCAATCAGACTTTTAACGTCAGTCGTTGGACAAACACCTTCCCAAGGATTTGCCACACTTCTCTATTCTTGGAGCCAATGCTCTCTGAGTTTTGTCCAACTAGTCTCTCCATCTAGTACTCTGCCGGGCTCAGTTGTACATGTGATCTCTGTAAATCTATGTCTTGAGTCGTGATGTCCATCGGTTGCCTGCCATTATTGCGACATAGCCAGCCCATTACCATTTTGCTTTTCTTCAATCAAATTATTTAATGAATATCAAATATCCACGGATTTACATTGAAATGAAAGCCAGTATTGCTTCGCTCAGACCAGTAAGTTATAATCTTTTTTCTTGGCTGTATTTTCGAAAAACTTTTCATAGCTAACTCTTCTATTAGTTTGTACATTGTTGTGGAAATAAATTTGAATTGACTTGACTGGAAAAACCTGAGTTAATTTTTCGAATGAATTTCTTATTATCTCAACCATCCTATTGATCTTCAGCTGACCAATATTTGAACTATTATCAGAAGAAATGCTTAAAATAACAGAGATACGCATCGAGGCAATTAATAGAATGATACGACTGGTTAGTCGCTCAATAGAAACCATCATATGACCAACGTCTTCTGGGAATTTCAATTAAAGAATTGGGAAAAATTGAGATCAATGAACAAGTTACTTCTCTTGCAAGTGATTACTAAAAAAATTCAGAATTTTTGAAATCATGCCGACACGGAAAGACCCTAACTAGAAAATTACTCGGGGGGGAAGGGAGTGTTAGAAAAAAACAGGAGGATTTTTTCTTATCATGAAAAATAGTGAATGTCCAACTTTTCAGCTAGCACCATCGATGCATCCTGTATACGTGATACATACATAACAAGCCAGTCAACCTGCTTAACTGCCATCCAGACCATCTTGAAAACTGAAGAAGCCCATCTTGGCTGGACCTTTCTTCTGCCTGCGCTTGACTTTTTCCTAAGTGGAGACCTGTTGACGCTCACTGAAACCACTTTTCAGGGCTACTGCCTTCCTCAATACTTCAGCTGACTGGTACAACCAAGCTGTAGATTTTTTTTGCCAAAGCAGCTTTTTCTGCTTTGCTGAGCTGAGGGACCATGTTTGCCATACTATTTTACCGATAGTGGATTCATGATTTTCCCAGTGATATTAGCATGAAATGAAGCAGGGATATGAACTCTGTCTGTTGATACTATTTTCTTTGCTGTTCGAAGCTGCACACCTTTGTCCATCCAAATCTGGTTCAATCAAAAATGGAGAAATTGATATATTCACTTTTTTTAATTCACTAAACGAATCATGATAATAATATCATTTAAGCTGAAAAGAGAGATAAATATTTTGCTCAGAAACCGTTTCAGCAAGCACTGGTAAACATCTCTTGAGGGTTGATTCATGCACGTCTGGACTCTCGTATCGGCATAGTACCAGCAAATCATTGTAACGTTTTATATGCTGTTAAAATCAACACAAACAATGTAATGTGAGGATTATGTCGTGGTGTTCAAATCGACAAAAGTTAGATAGGAGTCGTTCATTGGAATATCCACTTGGCTCCCCAATATCTCATTTACCTCACATGATTTCCCAGAAAAGGGTCCCCCAGGGGGGCACACGTTTAAATCTTGAAAAATATTAACTAAACTGCCAGAAAGCGTAACTAACGGGCTGGTCAGGGTCTTGTCGTTTATTGAAATATAAATGGATTATTAAAACTTATATTATTGACTAGTAAATATTTCATCCTGTATCTTTAATAGTTTCCGAGATATGGGGCAATTCTCTGACCGCTACATTGGGTAAGACCAACATCTCCTCCGGTTTTGTCGCAACAAATCAATAATGAAAAATCAATCAAGAAAATTAAAAACTAATTTCTGAATTTTTATGTTCTACTTGATGTATGTTTGTCATTTTACCTGGAATGGGACCAAGTTAAGATCAGTACCGCCCATTCAGACCAAGTGAAGATTAGTACCAGCCAATCCGACCGAGTTAAGGTTAGAAACATCCAATTGGCCCAAGTGAAAATTAATACCACCCCATTGGACCGAATAGGGATCTTTACCACTTAATCACATCAAGTGAAGATTAGTAAAACCAAATCAATTTTAGTACAGATCAGTACCACCCTGCCACACCAGACAGAGATCAGTACTACTAAGTAGCAAATTGTGCTAATCGTTACTTGACCTACGTACAGCCAGCAAGTATTTGCTTCATACCAGACTTATCAAAACAAGAAAAAAATAAACTGACCACCCAAATAATTTTATTGCTACCAAACTTGTTTTATCAATACAAATCGGAAAAGATGTTTCATTTTTTATCTCATGAGATTTCCAAACGACTGTTTTTCTTTTTTATGGCAGGCAAACAATGTAGTTTCTGATCTGGACGATAAATCTGTTATTCATTCATTTTTAGTACAATGTGTATTTTTTGTTTCTCTCGCCAGTCAGGAATTCACATTAAATTATGGCTTCGTCCGACCAAACATATTTTTATGAGAACGATTTTAGTTTATAGTTCTTTAATCTACTTATGTAATGAAGAATGTTATTTATTCTATCTTTCTGTCCGGTGCAATGAATTGTTCCACTTAAAAGTAACAATTTTGGTGGTAAAAAATCGATTCATCTGCTTAAATGAATTCAGTAGTTTGCTTATTTTTATCCGAATATATCTTAAGGGAAATTAAATATATCCTCATGGGGATGAGGTCTGATTTCCTCTTCTTAAGTTTGTTACTGTATGGAGAGTTTTGTCAGCACGATACATCGAAAATGCTTTAGCTTGAAGAATAAAGTAATTTTTATTCCTATTTTCGCCTTGATAATGATGGTGTACGGTCAGAAATCTCACTCAAACTAATAATCGTGGTCCAACACAGACAATCTTTAAAAATATCAGATTATACATTTTCATGTTAGTTCTGTATTGATTATTTAAAATAGTTATCCTTTGCTTGCTTTTCCAGAACAGTTCGTGCTACTAAAAGGCAAAACTCTGGGAAAAGGGTCATCGAACCGCTTAATGAATTCAGTAGCAAGAATTACTAAAGAAAATAGAATGAAATTTATCATTCGACATAGCATGAAGCGTATAGTGGATACCCTTTGAACTTTTGGGTCTTTTGTCCAAGTACAAGTTAGAACCGAGAATGGACGTGGCGAGCCAGGTTCAAACTCCAGTTCATTTTGCCTTAATGTGATCAAAAAAAGCATGACCCTCGACTCACCCCGCAGCTACGAGTATTATAGCACCGGACGAAGTGAGTGAAGCCGATTTGGATATTTGTCAACTGTACATCTATCACAAACTTTCCAAGTAGGTAATAGTGCCATCTGTCGGGTGAGTGAAGCCTTAGGTAGCGTAAAGGCACTACTCATATTGCCTTCAGCATTATCAAGTTATGGATGGTAAAGGCATACATAGAAAAATTCGATGAAACCACAAGTTGAAACGGAAAGGAAGAGGATCAGCGAATAAATAGGCCTAGTTAGTCACTTAAGTGAAACCATCATGTGACAAACTTCTTTTGGTACCATGCTGTGTAGGGGGTGATCAATAAGAAAATTGGGAAAAAAAGATAATCGATTGATGAGTTACCTCTATCGCTATTCATAGGACAGTGATCACTAAATAAATCTTCGTTTAAAACTATGAGTTCAATACAGCATGAACTTACTTTGTTGATTAGCCCACTATGGACACACAAAAAATTATTTGATGCAGATTTAGAGGGGGGGGGTTAACATAAGAAGTAAATGTTAAAATTTTTCAGCCATCTAGCTCCAATGTTGAAATCAATTTTAATTTCCGCCTCATAAATGCCATGAAGAATCTGCCGATCATCCCAACATACTTCCAGGCGGGTATGAAAGATGTTTATAGTCTTTGCTGTATCAACATGCTCCAGCTCAGAGTCCATCGTGTTTGTTGATCTGACGGAAAAGGCGTTTTGCTTTGTTGCAGACAATGAAAACACTGGGAAGATGTTCATGTTATGTGACCTGGAACTTGAGCGGTCTATCGATTATTTCTACATACGAATGAAGTCCACCGCTGTATGATGCTGATTCTGTCTTAGACATGTATTGTCGTCTCTGGTAGGACGATTGCTTAATGTTGATAGCTTCAATGATCAAAGCCTTTCCGGGTATGTTAAATACTTCATATTTGGTAGTTACTTGGTAACCCTCTTTTGAACAGACTCAAATAGATCTACACTTAATCTTATAAGAAAAATACACTGACCTTGCATAGTTGGCGTTCTAACATAACATCAATGTGTATGAAACAGTCTTCAAAGGGCGTTACAACATTTCGATGTAGCTGCTCCCATGCAAAACGAGGTGATGGTTTTGTCTCAATTTCTTGAACTTCTCGTGGTGTTCCAAACATTGTTTGTAGTAACTGTCGGTTTCTACGAGGCCCAGGTGCTAGCCCAACGCCCTAACACGAACTTCTTCACGGGACTGGAGGCTTCGTATGTCCTGCGATTTACTCATCGCAATTGTGTGGGGAGAGAAATTATTCAAAGTCTTTCCCAAGGGTATCAGTGTAAATACGGCCAAATTGTGTTGTATAAACTGATTCTCGTAGGATCACTGAAGTTATGCAAGTGTAGTTATTACTCAGATGAGTTACCGTTTTGGAATACTAGGTGTCTCAAGCAGCAACAACGTTGTTCCCAAAAGCAATCGACCAAACTGTCCCAATGGGAAATTTAACTTGGCCCGCCTTTTCATTCCCAGAACCTTCTTTCACAAATTGACAGGAAAAGACAATCTAGTCCAAGCTATTGTTTAGATCAATGGAAATCAGTGGCATACAGCGCTTTTTGTCCTGGATATGTTGCATGCTACAGTTGTAAAAAAGACGCAAAAAATTATTGATGTCTGTAAAAAGCAAAAGACAATTAGAGCTTTTTTAGTACAATCTAAGGTTAAATGGTCCAAATTTTGAATCGTAAAGTTTCATATCTTAGCCCATTTAATGTTTTAAACTGTAAACAATTAAAAAAAAAGAAAAATAATGAAGGGAAAACAAAATTTGGATGATTGAAAAGGCTTCAAATGATAATGGTTTTTAGTTTGCTTCTTCTTTTTTGTCTTTTGTTAATCTGTAGCAAATAGCACTCTCAAGATACGAAGCATCATATGGCACTCGGGGAAATACTGGGGAGGGTACTGGAGATTCAGGAAATTTTTTGTGACTTGAAGCTAAACTATTGCTATCAAGTACCTTTTGAATGAAAATACAGATAATTGAAGTATTCCCCTAATCAAATTAGAATGACTGCAAAGTGCTTGGAAATGGAACTATGTAAAGAGAATTCATACAGCATATACGTTGCTGACGCCATTGTCAGTAGAGAGTGGATGAAAATCATTTCATTATTAGCTACAAAAGTGGGAAAGTCTGGTGAGAAATATCTGAATAAGCCTCAATATCAGAGGGATTCTTCCCAATCTGATTGCCTACATTTCCAGAAAATGTCATTGAGTTTCATTGAGAACCCAAATTCAATAAGTTCCACTTTGGCTCGCAGGACAACCTCCCTCAAAATGTGCTTAAAATTCACCGATAACTTTTGGAGATGGGGAGTGTGGTGTTGATATATGGCCACGAGGCAAAGGGGATAATTCTATATGGATCCGCCCAAGATTTTCATAAAACTTCACTTAGCCATTCACCTAGCCCCTTACTAAATGCCATCAATCGTTTTGAAAGAGAGAGAGAGATAGAGGTAGATACACGGACAAACAGTGATAGTTGGACACATATACAATGCTCAACAGAGATTAATTAAACAAATGCTGCCATTTTCATTGTTTTTCCCGCTGTCAACAAGAATAAAACGAGCTTTTGACATCTTCAACTCTCAATCTTCCAGTCTTGGTATTTGTATGTAGAGTACATTCAGTTAGATAATCCAAAGTGTGGAAAATGGTACAGGGTTTTTTGGTCACCTTCACCGTTTTATGGGGGCACCCATCTTTTTCACTGGTATGTCTCGGGAGAGATAGCCCGACGGCGTCCATCCCAGTCAAGGATTCCTCGAACTTACAGTTTTTATTTTTTGGCTGAATGATTTACAGAGTGACATAGAGTATCATTTAGGAAAATTTTGGTATGACTCGGCTGTTAATTGAACCACGTCCTTCTGAACTGTTTTATAATATCATTAAATTTGAAACCAGCTTTTGACATAGACATCTCCAACCTCCAACCTCTTGGACTAGCGTTCATATGATTGTTGAATCAGCTTTAATATTCAAATGGTGCGTTGATGAATCATTACATCGGCGTCTCACATTGCCAGGAGCGGTACGTCGAAACTGGCACAAGAAGGAAAGAGTGTCTTATCGTAGTTTCCTCTTTGATATCACGGACTCATCTTCAAAGGCCACTCGTCAGCAGCGGAATCCTTTAATATTGTCTGATGAATGGAAGCCATCTTGGAAATGAGTTGCTATTTTAAAAATTGAATCACTTTCTTCCTTATTGCAACACGTGGAATGTTGCTTCTAATTTACTGATTCATTTGAGATCCGCCATTTTGGTTGGGATTCTTATTGGTACTGATATTTCTTCTCTTTCTTCTTTTTCTTCTCTTTTTCTTCTTTTCTTTTCTTTCCTTCATTCTTCTATATCTTCTCCTATTTTTTTCTGTCCTTTTTTTCTTCTTGTTTTAACAATAATTACCGTATATACTCGAGTATAAGTCAAATTTTGGAGACCTTATTACATGGTAAAGAGTCGACCTATACATGAGTGATGATTATGTAAAGTTGAGATTCAGACATAATGGGAAGGAATACAAGCAACATGCTTCTAAAAGCATAGCATACACAAAGATGTTTCTATCACTTTTCAGGATTTGAAATTAAATCTCAACTTTTCTTTGCAATCATCTTTATACGTCTTTTTTTTTCCATTTCTTCTTTCATTGCCTGATTAACTATGTTGTACGAGAAAGATATGCTTTGGACACCATCTTGTCAAGGGTCCTACGCTAAATGCTTGCAAGCTATCAATACTGATTCAATGATTCCTGCATTTGCTCTCTTCTTCTAGTAATATACTGCTTCGAGCTTTTATGAACGATGGGATGTTCAAGTTTCAGGACTTAAGCGACTAATTGAAGCAATCTTTTTATTATAATTCACGAAAAGTGAATCATCTATACTCGTCTACCATGAAAAAACTTTACATGACCACTAGAATTTCTCAGCGAGAACTATTGGGACCCAGGGGCAAAGTTTGAGCAAGTTGACTATTGAAAATGACCCCCCACTTCAATATGTTTATGTGTAATAAATATTCATCTTGAAATGGACACATTTTTTGTGCCCAGGTTTGCATATAGTACTGTGACGTGGCCAATGTATGTAAGCCTAGTTTGAATTAATGTCTGAGTGAGACAGAGAGAGGGAGATAAAAGAGCAGAAAATAGAGAGAGGGAGAGAGAGAGAGCACAAAAAAGAGAAATATATAGACTGAGAACAAAGAAGAAAGGTGAGGGAAAGTGTGCGAAGAGAGAAATATATAGGGATAGAGAAGTGAGGGATAGTGGAAAGAAAGGAAAAGAAAAAAAAGAGAGGAATAGTTAGACACTTGGATACATCTAACCAAGAGTCTATCTACGAGAAATCGTAAACCAAAACTCTCATCAAAACTGTCGAAATAAATATCTTCAGTTTTCGACTTGGCCCAGCCTATATATGAATCATGCGTACAGGCCGCATCGATTAGGCCAGAGGGCAAGGGGTTTATAGTGGGGGTTCAACTTGCAACTAAGTTTACGTTAAATCACGACCCTGTTTGTTTTTTGTAAAATTAAGACCTAGTTTTGTTTTTATTCTTTCACCCTTATTTGTTTACTCCCGCCTTAAAGTGTGTACGTATTGTTATTTCCTGCTTATTGTTACATTGGACGTGTCATAGGCTTATGGTAATTGTTAGTAAGGCCCGCTTCCGGCTCACCAAGCCTATGGAAGCTTTGTTTTCCTCACAGCACCTGGTATTTGTCAATAGTCACCTATGAAAGTAGTGACTAGGTCAAGGTAATTTGACTGTAGAATTCTAGCCTCGATGAATGATACCTCGATCATAGTTTCTGTGAAGAGTGACTAACGGGGAAGTGGAGAGTACTATTTTTCAATGTATTTGGTATGACTTTGTTTTGAATTGGACAACGGTATAGCAAACTTAAGGCAAAACTCTACCACAGAGCGCTGGTGATTGATGCCACCTTGAATTACTTTACAGCATTCATAATAACGAATCACTTTAAGCCCACCATTGGCCTACCAATCTTCTCTCTTTTCTCGTTTGTGTATATGTACATATATGTGTGTGTGTCTGTGAATATGTGTGTGTTTCCGGACGCACCTGGTCATACCTTTTGGTTAAAACTCTGAAAATTTGCATAAGTACATCACTAAGCACCATCTAAAAGTAATTTTGTTTTCTGCTTTTTTTTTTTTCTCTAAGATAAAATTGCTCTTTTGGATTTTTATGGTCACTTTGGACCAACATCGTCCAAATATTTTGATGGTATTTCTTCTAAATAATTTTAGATGAAAGATTCTATCTTAGACAAATTTAGGTTCTCTATTAGATAATTAATCCTGGTACATTAATTCCTAGTAGATATATCCCAATGAATTCTTTGCTCTGACTCTTGGCTGCCTTTTAGAACATATTTTCTTTTATAAATCTTCAATTTGAGAACTCTCCAAAAAGCTGTTCTGAATTCTATTGTTTCTGTTTATATATCATTTGCATCTGCTTTGTTTCATCTTTGCTCATTAACATCTTCACTTCCTCCATTTTCTTCTTCATTATATTCTTCCATTTCTCTAAGATATTCAATAGGCAACTTCAAACTTTAATAACCTTTGATTTAATGAGCGGATTCTTGTCAAATAAAGTACTTGGTGCTCAGCAAAATGCTTGTTATCTTCAAGAATAACTTACAGAAACACTACTTGCAAAGCTAAAATTAACCTGCACCATGAAATACTGTACCGAATCAGTTGTTAGATTTAATGTATGAAATGTATATGCAAATCTTATAAGTATTGCTGGCACTTACAAACTGAGTTATACCAATCCAAAATCAGCTAAAAATAGCAACAAAATAACAGTATATCGAGTAGTCAACAGAATTTCTTTTCACCCACACAGTTCTTGGTGTGCCGACGCCAACAATGCCCTGAAGTAAAGTCTTAGGTGTGGGTGGTTGCCTTATCTACAATGACTTCCATCTTCTTCTCAGTTGGCGAGAAATCAAGTCCAGTCCAAATACATTTTGGCTTTTTTTTATTTTGGGATTTTTATGCATAAATTTTCTTTTGTGGCCACTGTTTATATAAATGATATGCATATGTCTGTATACCTGCTTCAATACATACAAGAAACGATATTCACATTCTTTCCAGACTTGTTTTGTTAGTAAAATTCTCAAGCAGGTCACATAGAAACATATTTTTATCCAGCGAAAATTGTCTAACAATGCTTCTCGGAAGAGACCAAATTGCAACGAATGTTCAATATTTTACTAGTCCTCGAACGTAAATACTTTAATGATATAGGCAATATATATAATGCCTTTCACCCTTGTGAGGGTGACTTGACTGATTTGATAACAAACACTCAAAATCTCGATTTATACAATAACTTCCCCATTAGCGATGTGCATAGGTTCTTGAAAAAAACAACTTTAACTGAGACATTATTATACGTTTTTCCTTCCATTCTAAGTTCAGCAAAAAGTAACAACAAAATAATTGTAGATCGAGAAGTCGACATCATGTCTCATCTATTCTGTCTGTTTCTGTTTCTCTCTCTCTCTCTCTCTCTCTCTCTCTCTCTCTCCTCTTGACCGCTTCCCTCTCTTCACTTTTTTTTTAAGTTCCTTTCAAGCAAACTAATTTTCTAATTCTCTCGCCATTCCTTTTGAAGTATTTTCCATTCAATGGACCATAAGCAGAAATTGAATTTTCACCCTCCCTTTGATTCCTCTCCCGTGATTTAATGCTCTGCTAAACGAACATTCATTCATATTCAACAAAAATCGTTGATACATATTGACATACGTAGACGGATAGACAGAGTTTCATCCCATGCAGATTATAGAAACTTGTATGAATGATGATGTGAATTCACGTCAATTACTTTTTGCTAGCGGTTAGCGCTTTGCCCTTGATATGAGGAGGTTGAGCTTTTACTCGAATCAACGTCTTTCATTTTCTCATAAATTCTGTGAATTTTATGTCATCTTCTGCGGGCATTTATTGTACCTTTTTTAATTACTGCAACGAACATAATTTGCTATAAAAATGCTATATACCAATGTTAAAGGGATTTTTCAAATCTGATACAACGAAGTGCAAAGAAGTTTGATACAAATGTTGAAAGGATTTTTCATATCTGATATAACACAGTGCACACAGAAACCGTCGAAGTGAATTACACCAAACTTTCCATCTGCACTCAATTCGGCGTTAGAATAGTATATTTTCTCCCGAAGAAGCAAAGGATTCTCTACTTTGTAAACATATAACAGGAGCATTAATGTTGCAAATGAGAAAGATTTCCGAAATAAGGCAAAAACGATTTATATTTTTTTTTAAATTATTTCGGTTGATATGTCTCCGTGGTGCAGTCATTTGGGGCATTTTTTTTTTTCGTAATCGAGACATTGGCGGTTCAAATCCAGCTGAGTATTATTTTTGTTTAAACATTTTAGATAGAGTTGAGTACAATGAGTGTACATATTTTGATATCAAAGAAAACAGGACCAGTATGAAAATGCATTCCAAATGCCACCAATATACACACACATTTCATACAGTAAATGTTACAAGTAATATCACACAGACGAAGTTCATGTGCATGTAATACCAGTGGGAAAATGTGAAACTGCACAATTTGTAAATGTAGCTGTGAGAATACAGTAAAAAGAAACGAGAATATCATAACAAATAATAGACGAAAAATATTAATGCACCGATAAAATTGAACAATCTTATTTTACAAAGTTCAGTTACATGTAAGTACATTCCTCTATAAATAACCATTTTATATTGCTGCATCAATACTTTTGCGTCGTTTCTATGTAAAAAATATTATTGTTCAGTATTTTCCAAGTTTTTACAATTATACAAACACATTGTGCAGATGAGAATTTTTCTCACCGGTATAACGCATAGATATATGGGGGGTCAGTCACGGGACAAATATTATAGGGCGATAACCAAATCACTACCATATCATTGGAATCAATCCAGATTTCTTCTTCCTGTACCAGTCATCATCACCAACCTTTCAGTATCAGTTATTTACATAGACCTTTCCCTGGATTCGCCAGACCTCCTCATCGTGGGCGTCACGGGGTCAATACTTACTGAATTCATCACAGCATGTAATATCATGCCAGCTACAGTTTTGCATATGATTTCCTGCAATGCAAGCTGTGAGTCGTGATGATATCCAACGGTTGTCTAACATTTTTGCAACATAGCTTGCCCATTGCCATTTGAGTTTCCTAATGGATTCTATGATATCCCAGATTGCTGTTTTTCTCTCTATAATACTCTACTATTTCGTGGTATCTCCAAGTAATGTTGAACATGATTCTCCCATATGTATGTTGCATAAATCTCTGTGTGAGGGTTTATCTTATTATAGGTGACTATCAGGAAGATGCATTGGTTGCAGACCCCTCTTTATAAGACTACTTTGAATCTTTTGTTTTTGAAGAATGATCTTGCTCAACTGAATGTTTGCCATCTTAAAGCGATTATTTGCTTGATGTATTCTCCTTTTGAGGATTCATGGAGATTTGTTATCCCAACTCCCATCCTGTAAATTAACTAAAGTAGAAGGCAGCGGAATATAAAATGCCATTCACTGTAGCATTTGTCGACTTTAAGAAGGCCTTCAACTCAGTGGAAATCCCAAAAGCCATCGATTCTTTTCCAGTATTGAATGATTGTTCCTTGATTAATACTTCATTGATTCATAATTCTTTTTATTTCAAAGCGTGGTCAATAATGTTGTTTTGACGAGCAAAGATCGCCTCGTTGAACCGCATGCAAATAGTCCACTGAGGCACCTTGCTCTGTTTAGCTTTTGTACGCCCAACCCTATGGTAAAATAATGAAAATATCGTCTGATCTAAATTTCCCATGCTTTTTCCATAATTACCTTAGGGTTATGCTTCTATCTTTTAGATTTTTTATTATGTTTCGCAATGGAATTATTATTATTTGAGTGAAATGATCTATGATAGACTAAGCTCATAGAATTACGTAACTGATTGCATTGAAAGTTGATGTTCTAAGCATCATCATAAACAAATAATTGATCAAAGAGTTTCGTGCATACCGATTTTGAATCTTACTGCCCATTTCCAGTGATGTCAATTTAGCTGTTTTGGGATCAGAATTTAGCCCCTTATGACAGCCTGAGCGTCTGCAAACAACGTGGCAAATATTTTGTATTGTGAAAATAACTTGAATATTACTTGATATAAGATTGAAATTAAAAGTAAAATTAGAAAATTGTGGCTAAAGAGAAAAGAAAAACCTTGTTCGAAAAAAGTTAATTAATTGGCTACACAATTCGATGTCTGATCTACTATGTTCGACCAATTCGATATATTATCCATGAGAACAATTGCCTCAGAAACATAGGTCTTACGAAATCTATAATATGAATTCCCCACAGTCATTTACTAAAAATAAATAAAATAAAAAAATATAAATGCTGAATTTCTTCTCCGAAAGTGGGAAAATTTTGCAGTAAAAAGATTTTCTTTTGCATCATTTTTCTCTTTTATAACGACTGGAAAGGCTAGATTTCAATTATATAAATTTTGAATTGTTTATTGATCACAACTTCAAACTCTAACGACCTCTGATCTAATGAACGAAATTCAGGGAAATAAACTACATCGTGCTCAACAGAATGTTTTTCAACTTTTAGTAACACTACTAGCACCACTGAGATGAACCTGACTCATTTAATACATGTCTTACTTTCATACCATATCAGTTGTTAGATTTAATGTATGAAATGTATATGCAAATGTTATAAGTATTGCTGGCACTTACAAACTGAGTTATACCAATCCAAAATCAGCTAAAAATAGCAAAAACTAACTGTAGATCGAGTAGTCAACAGAATGTCTTTTCAGACACACAGTTCTTGGTGTGCAGACGCTTACTATGCCTAAGGGCAAAGTCTTAGGTGTAGGTGGTTGCCTTAGCTACAATGACTTCCATCTTCTTCTCAGTTGGCGAGAAATCAAGTCCAGTCCAAAGACACCTTTGCTTTTTTTTATTTGGTGATTTTTAAGTATAAATATCTTTTGTGGCCACTGTATTTATAAATGTAATAGATATGTGTATGTTCCGGCTACATAAAGGGAACAATATCCACATTTCTTGTTTTGTTGATAAAACTCTCTAGTATATCACATGGATACATGCTTTTATCCAGAGGAAATTGCAAAACTATGCTCCACAGAATCGTAACGATTTCTGATGCCTCATACTTTACTACAACATGAATGAAAATACTTCAAAGATATTGGTATAATACATCGTGCCAATCATCCCAGTGAGAAGATTTGACTTATTTAAGAACAATCATTTGAAATTTTGATTTATACAAGAACTATACAATTAATGTCTCGGTTGAGTACCTGAAAAACACTACTTTAACTAGAACAACGTTAAGTCAGGGCAATTTTTACAAAAGAAACAACAATAAATAAGAGGAGAATTTAATTTATGTTATAAAGAAATTTTGTGACAAGCTTATACCGAGTGAAGAAAATCATTTATTCAAGTAATCAGCTCTTTTGCTCACAATATTTTATTGTGACCGAACAGGATGCAAAGTTGCTTATATCAAATGTATTTGTCACATAACTATCCAATATCTCGAGCAATATCGTGTATAGAAGTATGCAATTTTCACTATTTGATGGGACGTTTTTTTTCAGATTCATTTAGTTTCGAAAAATAATAAAACCCGATTCAGCATGACCTGAGCCGTCATCAACGCACTTTGAAGCCTAATAACTCGGACACTACCGTAGACAGAAAGGTTTGATCTTCATCAATTGATAACCTATTCGTTGAAGGTTTATTATATACGCCTGATTGTCTGTTGTACTTTGGGAATTATAGTGTTTTCTCTGAAGTGAGTAATTTGTTGTGTTCTTTGCTTTCACGGTTGTAAAAGATGGTAATTACACAACATACAGAACAATTTGATTTTGCACCCGTGTAAGCAAGAAATGTCTCATTTTAGCGTAATTCAGGAATGTAGGAAGATTTTCTGAACATCTTTTTGCTACATCCATTGAGTGAGCGAGAAACAGTTGCCAGATTTGGTTACAAGTAATAGATTAACCGACTTTTGAAAGGAACTGGTATTTTTTTTTCAATCATTAAAAATGAATATTAAAAAAAGCAATTCCCAACCGTGTTTTGCAAGTCACTGCTAGATGGTATTTCACTAATTGGCTAAACTGACGAGTCCTTTTTAGTCAAGAATTCCTTCAATGTATACACAAGACGAAATTTATCATTATTAGTTGGAATAAAAGTAAGAATGGAGTTTAACTTTACAGCAGCAAGTTTTGTTGGAATTATGTTAAGGTGATAGTAATTATATTCTGAATATATCCACCTTTGGAAGAAAACAAGGAAATGGAAAGCTCCTTTGACTCACTTCATATTAAACTTTAAAGACATCAATTGTCGGAGTTTATGCACATCTTCACTACACTTCATAAGTGAGTTCGATCGTTCAATACCAAGTATTTCAAGTTATTTATATCTAATATTGAGATACAACATGAAATCAAGTGGTTTCTTATCTTAAATACACAGAAAAGTTCTCTTAGAAAACTTTTTATTCTTTTTTAGGTGGATTCTATTCATTAAACTTCCAAACAAAACCAAAAATTAGAAAAAAATGTTTTACGGAGGAGGGGGTCATCTTATAATGTAAATATGATGTTAAACAGGTTACTTAATTTCTGAAACTCTTACGGAAGTTCAGCTTGCATGACAGTAAATATGTTAAAAAAATGGTGTATTCTACATGATTTGTATTCTTAAATAAGAAAGAATTAAGAACATTACACAATCCCAAGTGAAATCGGATAAAAAGAAGAAAATTCATATAAGTCGTCCTTCTGTACTTAAGTAAAAATGATGCAAATTAAGTCCCCAGTTTAGTAGTATTGTAGTTACATGGAGCTTTAAAAGTGACAATATCATTCCTTCTATTATCGTATATTCATATTTTTCCTCAACGAAATTATGAGGATATAACGTTAAATGATATGCTCTTAATTGGAGAGTTGGGTTCCTCAGATTCCGTACGTTATCAATTACTGAACGTGACCACGATATCATAAATAGACATTTTATGTTATTTTCTACTCTATCGAGGTGGTCAATTGTAATGCATTGATTTCAGACACATGCATTTTCTTGAATTTTTTTTTTCTGTTAATTCTATCGAGACAAAACAGTAATGCAAATGTTGGTTTGAATAGTAGATATGAAATGCTCGAGAATCTCGTCTGCTTTTCTATGGTTACGTTAGCCATTTTGATTTTGTATATTTTTCTCTTTTCAAATGAATGAAGCTGTTAAGCCTCTTCTGACAACAATTTGTGATTGAATGTTGATTTCATGAATCTCTCTGCTCATGCTTTAATGCCGAAAACTGAAAGTAAGGAATGAAACTGATAAGGTATAGATAGGTCTAAATAGTCACTCAATAGAAACTTCAAATGACCAGTCTTTTAACAGCATGCCATATTGGTGGTGATCAATTAAAAGATTGGAAAAAAAGGTGTGATAAATGAATAATTTATTTCCATGCATTTTGTTGAGCTGGATAAAAAGAAAAAACACAGGCACAAGCTAAAAGATCAATTTACATTGTAAATTGATCCCTACCCCAATGTGACCTTTTGGGGGTCAGAAACAGTTTTTCATTAACAAAATTTGGAGCTTTATCGATACAGCTTTATCGATACGGCTTGTATGCGTGGTATTTACATAGCCAGCTGGTCCAACTTGAAAACTGGACAAGCCTTGGTTGAAACTTTAGGCTGGTGATTTATAATTGGCAAATAAAGAAAAAAGTTAGAAGGAATTCATCGATATAACAGTGATAATTTTAGATTGTTCTCTTTCCCTAACAATGTATTCTCCCACCTCTAGGTAATAATTTTGCTGCAAAGTCATTCACCCGCTTTTGAGTGAGTAGCTCCTTCTACTTCAAGGAGTCCAATCTCCTTCAATCAAAACTTCAATTGAAATCGATAAAATGTGATCATTAATTTCCGAAATTAAGGGTATTATCTATTCCAAAGATGCATGTTTGGAAATCCCTGCGTTTGGAGCAGCCTGCCATATTTGACATGGAAAATAATTTTCTGTCCGTTGTACAAAGCGACAGATTCGAAATATCTCGGTTATCTATCTTCAGTGTTGCCAACTTAGATATGTCTTATAGAAATATAAATAATTCAAAGGAGTTAATCTATTGAAAATAAGAAGGTAGGTCTATATATCTGTAAAAGAAAAATATTTGTGTTAAATTTTTTGAGAACTACCTCTATCTATTTATCTCTTTCTGTCTCTCAGTCTCTCTCTCTCAGTCTCTCTCTGTCTCTCTCTCTCTCTCTCTCTATATATATATATATATATATATATATATATGTGTGTGTGTGTGTGTGTGTGTGTGTTTGCGTGTGTGTGTGTGTGTGTGTGTGTGTTTATATGATTTCCTCAACGTGGATCTGTGTATAAAATGATTACAAATAAGTGGGTTGGCAGGTTCTCTGTTGAAGACAATTGACATTTATGGAAGAGATCCCTGATTCATTCACAATATTTGGACTGTACTCTAGACTCCCAACTAGAAAGCCGAACTCAAACTGAGCCTCACAATAAGGTAAAAATGTTCTAACCCCTTTAACACTGGCCCCTGAGCGTATACGACCCTTACGCACTGTCCCCTGTGAGCCCCGGCCTTCAAGATACCACAACTCTGTATTTAAAAACTCTGACGATATTCCAACGGCCACGTGATTCCAACCAAAATATCGTTTAGATTGAATATGCAACAAGTCAGAATCATTGGGTCACGATTCCTAGGCTGTTCGAACATAACGGATGATTTTAAACAAAAAACATATTTCAGCCGTTCTTATGACGGTCTCAATGGGCTTTGAAGGATGACCGGTAAACTGACTTTCTGTGTTCAATATTCGATATCTCGATCCTCCCTTCTCATCTACTATGAATTTTTTCCTCTCTTTTTTGTATGTATATATCTATCTGACATAGATAACACGCATAAGAATGGGCCATGCCTAACATCACGTGGAGAGACCACAGAACAGTTCAGTATACTGAAAAAAATCAGGAGTCTGTAGTATTATACAATCTATAATAAAACTCAAATGGTAATGGGAAGATCATTTGGCAAGAACATCGGACAACAACAGGGCGTCACAACTCTCAAGATGGTTTCCCAGAGATCATATGAGAAATTGTGTCGGACAGAAAATAAGATGGCTTGACAATATTGACAAGTTCAGGAAGTATCGGCTCCGTGACGTCAACGATCGCAGGGTCTGGCTAATATTGGAGAGGGCATATGTTCAACGAAGCATGTTAAAAAGGATGATGACGATGATGATGATACGAGTCTACTGCATAAAGCTACAAATAGTAGGAAAAATCCTGAACTAGAGAGATTTGACAAATACTCTCAATAGCCTGCTGATTTGGGGGTGATCAATTAGAATCTGGGAAAAATCTGATCAATGAATAACTTACTTGTTTTATTTTTTGTTGGACACTTAAAAGTCTGAATTTACAAGAAAACACACGTGAATACATCCGATGTTTGTACTTTGTAGAATAATTTCGACCACGATAAATTTGATGAATTCAAATGTTTACGTACGCGCAGAATTTATACCTCAGATTTGCAGACGACGTCGTCATTTTTGCAGAAAACTTCTAATACCTCCAACTAATGGTAGATTAACTGAACGAAGAAAGCTAGAAAGTTGGCCTTCACATGAACCTCAGCAAAAACTAAGGTCATGTACAACAAACACGTTGGAGATAGATGCATAACGATCAAAATCGAAAAACAAAACTGGAGAGAGTAGGACACCACATTTATCTGTGATAACAAATCTCCATGAAATCGTCAAAAGGAAGAAAAACCAAGTAAAGAATCCCTATAGAATGATGAGCATTCCGTTGAACAAGCTCAACTTCAAGAACGGGAAAATCCTATTAGTCCTGAAAAGAACGGTATACAAATAATGTATTGTCCCGATAGTCGTCAACGGAACTGTAACATGGAAATATTACCGAAACGTAAACATCATTTGCTATAATCTCAATTCGTATAGATAAATCAGCGCAGCTCGTACGTTCATTAGAACTAACCATCTGAAAAGTATTTGAGCGAAAAGCTCTTTCATTTCAAATTATTTAAAAGAGATTCTAGCACAAATTTCGGGTAGTGTTCTTTCCAACATGATCAGTCATGTGTCGTACTCATGAAAATATTCATGGTTGTAGCCCAAACAATGTAATCAGGGGTGCCCAGACACAGACACACTCACAAGAAATGAGAGAAGAATCTGAAACCTATTTGGCTGGTTGGTTGGTTGGACAGGCTATTTGTAGGGGCTACGTTAATTTGATAGGGATGAATATTATCAACTACAATACGTTGATACTCGAGTGAAATGATAGAACGTTGACAACTAAGTGATTCTTATTCATTTACTGGCATACAAGGGAGATAATTAGCAGTAATTTTGATTATGCTTACTTAGGGTTATTATAAAGAGGACAATGAATACAAATGCTTATTTTCGTGTATCATGAGTACTAATCAAATCTTCCTAATAATTACTGTCCTTTCCAACTGATAAATTCGATATACAACAACACTGTTATCTGTGAAAATCAGTGGCTTTTGGTGCCTTGTTTCTTGAGAGTGCTGAGTGCTACGGATGCACAAAAATGTACGAATATGTCAGTGTCTATGAAAAGCAACGGACAGTAAAATCCTTTTTTGGTACCATGTAAGGAACGTGGTTCCAATTATGAATTGTAAAGTTTCACTCCCTTGCTCATTTGACGTTGAAAAAGGTGATCAAATAAAAGATAAACGAGAGAATTATTGAAAGAAAAAAAAATTGTATAATGTCTAATCCAAATTCTGTTTTTCATTGATTTTTAAATTACTTCAATCGGGACCACCTTCATTACATTGTCCCAAACAGGCTTCAATTTCATTGCTTTTCACTGACACTTCATTGCTTTTTACAGACACTAAAATATTTTTACGTTTTCATGCATCCATAACACACAGCAGACCAAATAAAGAAAACACCATACGCCACCGGTGGAACATCCCTCTTCCTCAATGAGCATTGTTTGTATCAATGCCACGTCTAATGTTGTTTCTAAGAAGACATTGATTTCGCTTATCAAGAAATGCGTCCGACTTTAAAGCCGCAAATAGTCATTTTGTCTTGAAGGATTGTCGTTCATTAAAAAACGTCGACCAAAACTGTCAACAAATTGTCAACATTGGTTTCTTCGATACTTCAGTTGTCTGGCTGGTTATGAATGTATCGATGTATCACGTGTACAGACTGCAGCCACAGAGCTAGAGGGCTGGCAATTTCTATATTTACTCCTTATGTTCAGAAAAAAAAATTTATTTCTGTTTTTTCAACCCCTCTCAAAGTAGTTTTTTAGTAACAGTTGAGTTTGCAATGTGAGTTTATGCTAAATCGGTCATTTAATTTTTCTCCGACATCATTCACGTCAATTTTCTGAAAATTCAGACTATATCGAGGTCACTCTCCAATGAAACGTGAGAGAAGTAACTTTTTCATTGTACAGCCCATTTTCTAAATTTTCAATTGATCACCTCCTACTCGGCATGCAGCCAAAAAACGTTGGTCACCTGACAGTTTCTATTAAGTGACAAACCATTCCTGTTCATGTTTTCTAGATTGAATAAAATAGATTTCATACATGTTGTGAATCTTTTGCATACAGTCAACAACAAAGTTTTCTGCCGAAAACTTCCAAGAGAAGTCTTGTACGTGAAAATATCAGTCAAACAAATAAGTTAGTGATTTTAAAATGCAATTAACTAATACATTACATGATGGTGACGTGATGAGAGAACCCTGGAGAATTGAACGGGAAAATTACGTCATCAGCATTCACAAGCATATCATTATAGACTTTTTTTTAAATTTATATGATTCAAAGCAGGATCCCTTTCTCTTTCGATAGTTCCTTATCGATGGTTTTATTTCCGCCCTTTTCCAAGGTATACTTTTCTATGGGTCTGTCCTTATCTGCAGTTTACTTTCCAGGGATTCGCCCTCATCCGTGGTTTAGTTTCCAGAGTTCCTTTCTTACCTGCAGTTTTTCATACGGTTGTCCGCCCCCGTATCTGCAGTTCACCTTTCAGTGGCGAGCGATCAATTACTTTATTAAAATGATAAATAAAAATCAAGTAAATAACGGGAATGGGTTTTCAAACTATACAAAGCATTTACAATTGTGTGCATGCTTTTGTTGTCATCTGGCAATTATTGATAGTTAATATACAACGTTGAGTTTTTTCTGGATGAATGGTTCTCGAGAAATTTGATGAAAATAAATGAATTACAGGAGATCATCGACCTTGATTTCTGCTGTATAAAATCATTCAAAGTTACGTAGAGAATATATTAATCATCGATGCCTCAATGAAGTACCCAGAATATTTCCAATCTATAGTTTCGAACGACAAACGGAAGTTATTTCACGTTACTATTATATCAGGCTGCTTAACGCAGCATTATGTCCATCCCCTTCCATGTATTCACCTTTTCAACACTACTGTCATAAATGCTGTAACAAGTTTATATTATTACATTTTATTTCATATAACTTTTTGGAATCAATCGTATAATTGATGGTGTTCCCTCCATTGGGAAGTAGCCAACTCTCTGTTCACTTTCATCTGTGTGATTGAGTAAATATAGTATTTAACTATTGAATGGAAAGACAATGAAAACAAAATCACAGTGATCAGACTTCATAATGCTGATCATGAATGGTTTGCTATTTTTAAACTGCTTAAACCCCTTGAGATCTCTAGGATGTTTGTGTATCTTACAATAAAGTGATTCAATGGACATCAGACTGTCAAAGACGCACAACAACCGGGCTGTCCCGACTGATCAAAAGTGCTCTCAGACAAAGTGCCTATCATTGTAGAACCGGATACATGCTAACCAGCTCTGATGAGAATCAGAGAGCAGAGATCAAAATTGTTTTTTTTTAGCAGTATACAGACAACGATCACAGACTAATCTTTTTTAGCAATGTAAAACTTTTCCAAGTTGATGAGTGTTTCGATCTCCAAAATGATGGAGTTTATACTTATAGTTTCAAGGTAGTATCTGATATCAGTCAAAGAATGTGGCAAGGCCACCATCCTTCGACAGGTATGGTGTTTTGGGAGTGGGTTAGAAAGGTGTAACTTGGCTTTATTTTTATGAGATAGGAGTCAAAACGACTGCTCATGTGTGCCTCAATGTTCTGAAAATTCAAGATAAACGTCCGAATGAGACAATGATCCATCGAGAAAATTGGACGTTTCAACAGGGCTCTGCTCCATCCCAACTAGACAGAGGTGACTCAACAACCACCCAGGGATAACGGTCCAGGTTTTCATTAATAGAGTAAAGATCAGCTTTCTGGATGTCTGGATCTCAATCCCCCTTGATAACAAATTGTATCAGTGTTGGAAAGGATTGCTTGTAGCACATATTGGATTTTTCACCATTTTTTGGTTCTCCTTTTCGAGAAACGGATACATTTGTAAGAGTATTTGTGTCAATACTATTTGAAATAAAACGCTGATGCCAAAGTTGGCACTCACCTTCCGTCATTTCACAGGAGCATGGCTTACATGAGTCATCATGTCTTTTACGGTTACTTTTCCAAAATACTATCAGCCTATGTATCAAATCCCAAACCACTCATGAACGTATTTTTCACTAAGAGGAATTACGTATCTATTCCTGTCGTTTACTCAAAGAAAATCAACTCGTGGTGATAAAGACTTACCGTCATTGATGACTTCACCTTATTTCAGCAGGGAATATTAAGGATTCATGAACGAATTATACAACTACATTTAGGTTATTGTGTACAGGCTTGGGCCCTATGCACCAGACACGGTAATTGGAATTTAATTCTTAAACTGGAGTCAGTACAGAGAATATTTACCAGAATTATACGTTGCATGGAGAATCCAAGTTTTAAGATGAGGCACAACTACCTTGTTTGAAGGGAGGGCTGCAGTTGATTCTCTAGAGACTTTCAGGATATTAGATAGTTCTAGATATTAAGGAGATGAATTGTTTAATCAGTCGGAAAGGACAGGGAATTCAGAAACTAAGTAAATTGAAGAAGTAGAGTTACCAAAGAAAATTGATTTTTCCTTCCCAAAAATTCTGCAACATTCGAATAGTTTACCATTTTATGGAAAAATAGTACAAGGATGGATAGATCTTAAGAATAACCTGGACTAATGTAGCTCCTCTGGGATAGAAAATAAATTCTCAGGGGTATCTTTAGATTTATCAATTGAAATACATTGGAGAATTTTGGGAAAAATTACCTTGCAAATATTTCTCAATACTGATGAGCTTGTAAATTTTATCATGTTTCATAAACTTTTCTTATCATTTTAATTATCTTTTATTCTAGTGTTTAAAATGTATGTTATTGTAGATTTTATACAGACGCGCCCGTAGAATCTTTTTTTTATTCTTCAAAATCTTGAGTAAAAAAGAAAGTTCCTTAGTCATTCCCATCCGTCATCCAGTTATTTTCAAAGCCTCATTTTATGTTCTAATCACTTTCAGTCTTTAAAGTGAGGGTTACTTTTACTTTCCTGGTTATTTTGCAGGTATCATGTCTTAGAAGCTTTCGACTAGATTAATAACTTTTATTCTAACCTGAGATATTTGGCTCTGATATTAATGTTGAGAAAAACACTTATATTTTTGCACTGACCGGATACCGTGTTCGCAGATGTGTCAGTTTTGGGGTGATTTCATCCATGGAGTCACAGCTTTCCAAGTAAATAGTTCTTCTTTGAAGAATTGGATAACACTTTACTTTAATTAAAATGTTGATCCGTTATTCCCAGTAAGGAAAATAGGCTTAGAAATAGGCTTAGAAATAGGCATACGGTAAAGTCTCCATTAGCAGACATTGTTCATAAAAAATAAGAATTTAGAATAAGTTATACGCCCATTCCCTGCATATCTTAACCATTTCTAGTACTTGTATATTGTCCAGAAATATAAGAACATCTGTGAAAATGACTGATATCTTGTGGATTTAGATGATTTGTGCTCAGAAAATCATAGCGTAAACCGCAGATAAACTTGTAAAGTGTTTTATTTTGTGATTATTAGTCGAGTTTACTTTGTAATTGAAGTTCATTTTTCTGTTTCCAGCAAATACAAGATAATAGTTAATTTGATGCTTTTGTAACTCTTTCGCTGGACAGATGTCTGAAAGATTCCATAGAAATGCTGAAAGATTATCAGTTAGTTCAGATGGAAAAAAAAGCATTCATACATGTAGTAAAAATTCTGTTAAGTTTTGGAGAATCT
Organism: Thysanoteuthis rhombus; assembly: GCA_963457665.1. NCBI lineage: Eukaryota > Metazoa > Mollusca > Cephalopoda > Oegopsida > Thysanoteuthidae > Thysanoteuthis > Thysanoteuthis major. The sequence continues at coordinate 55,598,569 of OY735220.1, forward strand.
GGATCTATTATTGATCCCGAACTTTGTGAGGTATCATCATGCTTATGATGAAGCACAGACACGAGTTGGAAAGGAAATGGTGACCGCTGAGCTGACTGGACAATCAACAGTAAGAGATGCTATAGAAAATCCGTCGAAAGGTGTCCGGAAAATTGCAGAAGTGCAAGTATCGAAATCCTCAGTTCACATAATCTTAGTTAGATAACTCCCACGTGGTACTGCTGAGACCTGAGCTAGAACTGTCTCTGCGTAAACACTACAAATAAGCTGGATGCCAGTGTACAGAAATTGTCATGTTGTTCATAATTTGATCTTGGCAGACAAAAAATGCTTCAATCTTGATGACTGCTACTTTATTTTGCATAATTTTCGACGAGAAAGACTGAAAAGGGTCGCTCATGGGTGTGGTAGTGGAGGAATTGTTAACTTTGGTGACTTCACTGACTTTTGGCTACGTTATCTAGTTACTTTAGTTCAAAGAGATGCTAGAACGTAGTCTGATCTCGAAGCTAGAAAAAATGTGAAATGGAAAATCAAATCTTCCAGCAAGACGATTCAAGTTTCCATTCTGCAGAAAACAACTGCTTCGTACGTCAGTAATTGATTTCTATCTGTAAAGAAGTGGCCTACCTTGTTTCTAGATTTCAATATAATAGAAAATGTTTGGGAAATGATTACAAGAAATGTGTACGTTGGCAACACCTAGTTATCTACCCATGGGGAGCTGAAATTGGCTATCGTCGATGCACAGGAGAGAATCCTAAATTTACTTTCTCTGTATTGGCGCAGTCGGTGACAGATCGTCCTATTCATGTTTGAAGGCAAAAGATTCGGCTATAACGTATTCAAGTTTTGCTAAATAATGTTTTGTTTCTAAAAACTATTGAATTTTGTTCTGTTTTCTTCTATTTATAATCACTGGACATTGTTGTTTGTATGTTTTTATTTCATTTTATCAAAGTTTGAACTCACATCTAAACAAATTATACACAAATTCATACAAAATTCGCGGTAATTTTTTATTTTCTTGACTGTATGTACTATATTGAGCTGTTACATCGTTCATGGGAGAATTAACACCTGATATAAACCACTTAACGAAGCTGCCATCAATGTTAATACTTATTTTTATCATGTTTGATTACCTTGAAAACATCTTTGATTGATTTTTGTACGCACCTCATTTGGATTTTTTTTAATTTTGGGGTAATTTTGGCGTATTTTTGCGAAAGCATATTTGAAACTTGGGTAAAAGAAAGAAGTCTGAATATATCACTCGGAAATTTATCTAAATTATTTTCAAGGAGAGTGTTTTTTATCCATAAATGATAAATAACAAAAATCTGAATTGGGAATTTCCTCAAAAATCTTTTTTGTAGACTTTTGTCCACACATGTCCACACAAAATATTTTTTTCTTGTAATTCCTTCACAGATAAGGGAGAAGAGCTCTCTTGAATTTAAAAAATATGGAGGTTTAAGTATTTGTTACCAAACAATCACATGTATGGTATCAAATCTATCCATTCTACATTATTAAAGATATTTACATTATTTATATTTCACATTCACCATTTTTATTACATATTTATACTATATACAATATTTAAAAATATCTTTGATAAGAAATATTATTGCTGCCACTTATCCCACCGTATTTTCTACCCTATATAAAAACAGTGCCAGACATAAAATATTATTTCCAGAAGGTCTTATCATTATATACCATTTGAAATGAAATTGATTTCTCTATAAGATCATATAAAGGAACCAGAGCAATGTTATTACGTAGTTTTAAATTCTTAACCAAGAACAAAAACAGAACGTAAATAACTGTGCAGTTCTAATTTGATCTTTTGAAAAATGGATATAACACCAAATATTATTTTTTTTATTATTACTTAGACTGGAATTCTGCCTACTAAAACTATGTTTCCATATTTTTGAAAGCATTTCCATTGGAAATGTATTTACAATGAATGTTTATGCTAAATTATTTGTGTGCCTTATATCAAAACCATTAGTCATGCATTTAAATTCAGTTTGATTGTCTCAATTTCTGATCACAGTGTACACCGTTTCATTTTTTATAACTACTCTGAACCATAAGAACAACGAGATGTATGAGATCTTTGGATGTGTCTATAAGATGCTCTCCGGTCGGTCAGTCAGTTTGTTGGTTAGACCAACTTTCATTTAAAAACCCTAAATGATAAGGAAAAGCACTATGTAATTAGATATTATGATTCTATCAAAAAGTGTGACGTCATAAAAAGGGAGATATTTATCCAACCTCTTTTCAAACAACTGCTGATTATATCACAGAATATTGAAGGTCCACGTAAAAGACAAAAATGACGATTCACGGTTTCTACTGAAAATACAATTTGCATAATATTCCCCTAACACAATACTTTACTAATACAAGAATCAATTAACTCACGGAACGACTACTTGCCCCTCCCCCTCCAAAGATTAAGGACACATCGTTGAACTTATGGTTCTCATTAATACTAATCTTAACACCATAACAGATGTACGGCAGTTGAACAACCAGAGTATACTACGTACAATCAGAGGCATCCAAGCCAAAGGTCTGGAGAGCAGCAGCCCAACCCATCAATTTGGATTTTTAAAAAGTGTGAAATTTTGGTCGAATCAAGTCTTCTGTCCCTTTAACGAAACAATTCTCATACTCCTATAAGTACAGTCCCAACATAACAACTAGATCTTACTTGTACAATACGTACAAACCAGTATCTATTACATGTTTATACTCAAGGTTACGTAACACGATGGAGAACAGTTCTTTTGTCTAGTTAGTGAGTGCTATTTTCTGATTGCTTATTTGTCAAAAGTCAAAAAAATTTCAATAATTCCCTCCAAAGTTTGATTTTGTGACCAGGATAGTGATATTTATCAGTTATTGTTCTAATGTGATTAAAATGTGCAAATTCGCCCGTTGTCAATTTAGAAACAAGTAGATTCTCAATTCCGACTGTCCCAGGTTCAAGTGGAATCCTAAACATTTTTTGTACTTTGTAAACTGGAACCATGAGAAAAAACACTAACTATCCTGAAAAAAATGTAAATACGTACAGCAGAGTTTAATCAGCACTATGATATGAGATAGCCTTGAACCAAACGATGTATTGCATAATTAATACACATTCGGATATTTGAGCTCAGTTCAATAGAATAGCAATCAATAACATTCAGAGAATTGAGAGAATATGAACCAAAGATTGAATATTTCGAAAATCAAAAGAATATTAAAACTGTCACGTGACCAACGTCCTTCGGCAGTACGTTGTGTTGGGCATAATCAACTTGGAAATTCCTTCTCTCGCCATTTGTAAGATAATGACTTCTATTAAAAAAAAGTCTTTTTTTCTTAATGCAGGCACAAACTGCAGGATCGATTTAGCATATATTTTCATTGCAAACTGAACTTTGCTCTGAAAAGAATTCGGTGAAGAAATTTTGAAGAGAAAATAATCTATACATAAGGAGTGTATACTTAAATATTCAGCTCTATAAGACCATTGGAACGGTCTGCACGCATAATGTATACATGGTTAGCCAGCTTGACCCTCTCATAAACTGGGAAAACTGATGTTCTGGTTTCTAACAAGATTAAGCATTGAAAGTAATAGACCTTTAAAGGTATGTAAGTACGTTGAAGTAAACTTTCGGAAATATATCAGATACTTTTTTCACACACTGTACATGAGGATTATTTGAATATTCAGAGTTGGCACGCCAAACAACATTTCCAGGCAATAAAGATCTATTATTTCCTATCCGTGCGAAAAAAATGAATAAATAAAGCGGAAATATTCTCTTTTCATCGATTCTTCAAAATATATTTTTAAGTCTTACTTCAAAGGTTACTTACCTTAAGATTATAAAACAAAGTTTTTTTTCATCGTTTGCTTTTCTCTGTCTTAAGTTTTAGAGGACATATATAAACGAAATTTGATCTGGAAGGAAAACAGAATTTATAAATAATAATAGACAGACATTTCACTCGTCTGTTCATATTAATGGAGAAAAAAATAGACATATTTGAAAATAGCAGCTGCTGCTCTCGGATTTAATCCCACCAATTAAGTTACTGGCAGAGATAAAACACTGATTTCCAAACAACGCAACCTTGCACAATTTAAGTAGATATTCAATGGACCTATCTTCGTCAGTCAAAGGACTATTTTCGATACATCTATGATATGGTTCTGCCTGTTCGTAACCCTCTTTGAATTCTACGCAGTTTTTAATAGCAAACGAGAAAAATTAGGTAGTTTAAGAAGAGGATAGGAAAAGGGAAGGTAGAAATGGATGTCTGGTAGTTTAATGAGAGGATGGGAAAGATATTGGCTGAGGAGAAACTTAGGTAATTTACTTATGGCTTCAGGAAATGTTCACAGATGGAACTAATTTATGTTTCCATAAGAGTCATATAAATTCATGGACAGGTAAGTAAAATTGAAAAGAATAAGTTAAAGAATGATAAAATTCATACAAAGAGTGACAAAGACCAAAGGCATGAAATAACAGACGATCTTACTTGTCAATACCCATGGAATTTTCAAGGGTCAAGCTAGGGAAATTATTACTCTAATATGCGTTAGACAATTCAAAGAAGACGAACCTCGATGACATCCTCAAAAGAGGAAAAAATCAATCAGAGATTCATTTTAGAGTGGCAACCTTTCGATGGAGCAAACCCAACCTTAAAGAACGAGAAAATTCTGCTAATGCTAAAGGAGGGTATACAACCAATGCATCCTCCCGGTAGTCATATATAGAGCTATACCATGAAACTTAACTAAGTGACTGGTCCTCAAAGCAGGAACCATGAATCGTGCACAGGAGAAAATCAGGCTTAACATAACATGGAGAGATAATAAGAAAGCATAGTATATCAGAGGGAAAAACCAGAGTCAAAGACATCATAGAATCTATAAGAAAGCTAAAAAGGCAATGAGCTGGTCATGTTGTAAGAAATTAAGACAATTGCCTTGACATCACGACACACATTGTGGACCCCTCAAGATCACCAGCTAAAATGTGGCTGACAAAATACAAGATGATATGACGACATTTACAAGCTTAGAAAATATTGGTACTGCAACATCCACGAGAGAAAGCTCTGGGAATGTTGGACAGGTTGACGCTGATGACATTCAATATAAGAATATGATATAATCAAGATGGAAGAAATAGTCAAATATCATTAAAGGGATATGGATGAAAAATTAACCTGAAATAAGATTAAATTGAGTTTAAAATGATAGTCACCCAATTTTTTCTAAATTTCTAAATTAGTGATTTTCCCTTCATATGAGTATGTTGGGATTTTACACAAATCGGCGGCTTTAATTTTGTAAAACTCGACCAATTTCGATAACACTTATGTCATTGGACCAATATCATTTTTCAAAGTTCAGATATAATCAGGTACATGCAACAATAAATAAATATTTTGGCCAGTTGCATAAACATTTTTCCTCTATTTTATGTTGAAATATTCTTGTTCAGTATTTTTTGAAAAGTTTTAATAATTATATCAACATATTGCGCAGGTATACATTTTCGAGAGGTTTGATATGATAATCGATAACTGGTTTAAAGGGATTATCGATTTGAAGATAAAGTTTTTAAAAAACTAAAGAATGATATTCCTCTCTTTCACTATTAATTTTCAAAGTTCAGTCCAAATCTGGAGTTGACTTTATTCCTCTACCGATAACAGAAGAACCAAATCAATCCCCACCGTACGGAGGGGAATGAAATTAAAATTTCCTTACTGTAATTGAAAATTGCTACCAATTGATTGGTAAGAATATCTCTTACCGACTGAGCTGAATTGACATGTCCGACATATCAACCAAAATTCATGCCAGAAAAACAGAAGGGCTCAGTCTAATAGATAAATACAGAAATCAAATGAACATTACTCGACCGTGATTTCAAGTGACAACCAACAGATCAGTTACTGAGTCAAACTGATAAATCTTACTGATCTACGAAAATTTCTTTTCCTGAAAAGCAAGAGCTTATTTCATTCTAATAAATAGATTAATACTAGAAAAATATATTCTTAAGATTTTTATTTGTCACATAAACAATAGAAAAGTAATCATCTTCACTCAGAATGAAGTCAGTATGGAGTTTGACTTGACTTTTCATTTCATCACAATGTTGACAGATGCCGTCTGTGCAATTAGTATTCTCTGATAGAGCTCAATAATCGAGAGATTTTGAATCAGAAAATTATGGTTTTCGTACACGACTTGTCAATGTTCGATTTAGTTTCAATATTAGAAACCGTCAACCACGAGAGTCACTCAAATTGTCAACATGTGTGTTTCTTTTCAGTTTTCATACTGGGCTGGCTGGCTGGCTGGCTTGCTATGTATGGATTCACATCGATGTAGCTGGGGGGTTGGAAAATTTAACATTAACCCCTCGTTATGTCTACAGAAACACGTTATTGTAGTTGCTTTGGTTTTCGGGGTTTTTTTTTAATTATTTGTTTGATTTTTTCGGCGTGGAGGGCAGGCAATCTTCTGAGTAGGTCTTTAGTGTGGGGGTCAATTTGCAGTGGAATTTTATCGATCTTCCTGGTTGTGTCAGCCTGCTTTCTGAAAATCAAGACGTTTTTAGCGATTAATGCCTTAAAAGGCTAGGGCAATAACTTATTCATTGATCACAACTTTTCCAGATTTTCTAATTGATCATCCCAAACATGATGAGACATTTTCAATCTTTCTACTTTATCAATTTCCAAGGTGCATAATCATGATAAAATAGACTTTTGTCATTCAATTCATCGGATGAATTTGCACTCACCGTAATTGAAAGTTTCAAAGGATAAATGATTTGTTTGTTTTGTTTTGTTTTGTTTTTTTTGGTTTTGTTTTTTCCAAAAATCCCGTAATTCAAATAAAGAGCTTCTGTTTGAAATTCTGAATCATTGCGTTGTTAATATTTAACGCATTTTCCTCAGACTAATATCTTCAATGTTGTTTTCATTTATCACTTTGTTTTTTCCTAATTAACTCTCTTCCATCTCTTAAAGGTTTGTTGCTTCTAGTAAACTCCCCAGAAACTTCGAATACAACATTTTGTTTCATTCATTCGACGAAATTATTTCATTCATCTCCAATGAAATAATTACCGTAGCCCACACGCGTACCAGAAGTAATTATCTAAAAAAATTATCTAAAATTACCTAAAAATATATTTTCCGTCTAAAATTATCTAAAAAGGAATACCAATCAAAGATTTCGGCGTTGTTAGTCCAAATAACTATAGAGGCCTAAAAAGTACTTCCTTTCTTTTTCCTTCCTTTTAAATGTTTTTAGATGATGTTTAGTGAAGTGATCGTTTAAATTTACCATGGGCGCCCGGGGGACATAGATAGGAAGACAGAACTCAAACGAACAAAGAGGAAAAAATCTGTAGCCCACTTGGTTGGTTGGTTGGTCTGGCGGGCAATTACTGAAGCTACAGTCATTTGATAAAAGCCACATGCACTTCAGTTAATTTTTTTAGATTCAAGTCATTTGATCAAGTCTGCAGCTTCAGCCTCCGATTACTCTTACTCTTTTTTAGTCACTATAAGGCTGCTTACTTTCTTGAGATCCAACATTTTCTGTTTTTCTCAATTGTTTTAGTTTTAGAATATATATATATATATATATATATATATATAGAGAGAGAGAGAGAGAGAGAGACAGACAGACAGACAGACAGACAGACAGACAGACAGACGGACAGACAGACAGACAAACAGACAGACAGACAGAGACATAGATAGTGATGAAATTTGGTCCACAAAAAAAACTGAGTTGATAAGTATAAGTTGATAAGGTGCACTTGGTTTCATGAAAACTTCTGAGAGGTTTAACCATAAGACAACGAAACACAGTTCTTCATCTATTTATGAAGTCGTCAATAGCAACAATCAAAACAGAAATAGCATCGTTACTAGCAATAACAATCAGAATCGCGTAAGCTGCAAGTCTTTAAAAACTCTTAAGACTTCGTGCGAAGTTCATTCCTTGCAGTGTCAAAATATCTTTCTACTTTAGCTGAATATGGTTATTGCAATTTCCTGTGTGCATTCATGATTAATATGAAGAATTTTGGAAGGAATATTTTTCAAGTATAAATTCATTTATTTATTAGGGAGAAGAGCCCTAGTATAACCTATGTAGATAAGTAACACTTGTTAATTTTGCTCAGTGGGCGAAAGATCCGTCTACCGATCACTTGTACATGATTTCCATTCAACGTAGGGAAATGTTTATTCCATTAATGTGTTTTTCAGAATCATATAAATCCTAGGAATTTCTAATTTAAACTTGGGTAACTTTGTAAGAATTGTCTGTGTAGCACTTGGCTGTGACTTCAAATAAGTTTGGACATGTGAATTTTTTGTATCTATTTGGTTTAAGGTGACGACACGGACAAACAATGAAGGGTTTACTGCCGTAAATTCAGTGAAAACTGTTCTTGTGTTACGATTGAAAAAAACGAAGTCAACTCCAGACTAAACCTGGAGTCGGAAAAAAAAGCTAATCATTAAATTCTTTTAATTTATCAAACAGTTTTTTTTTTCAACTTTTCTTCAGATTCTAGTCACCGCTGAAATGTATGACGACGGTAACTTTTACTTTCCAGCGATATTACTCTCGAGGAGGGGTGTCTTATATGCTGTCAAAGACAATGGAGAACTAGCACTCTCAGTTGACAGGACTTCGGTAGAATAATGTCAACCTTCAAGAACAAGAAAATCAAGAAAAGGTTTCGATAGCTAGTTTCTAACAAGTTCGGGAAGTATTGGCTCCGTGACGCCAACGATGAAGTGGACTGGCGGATCTTGCGCTACATCGATGTCAAGCGACGGACGCTAAAAGGTTGATGAAAATTGTCATGTCAAACACAGTGATTTTTAGGTGTGTTATCACATACACATCTCTATAAGATGATCGGCGGTCCCCAGTCAACTGATATCATCAAAGAACAATAATTTTTTTCTTTTTTTAATAATTCCTCGTGATGAATATAAGATTATGTCATCAACCTTTGCAAGCATAGGATTATAGATTGAAATTGCTTTTTAGATGCAATTTATAAAATTCAGAGTTTCCTTCCAATGACTTCCTTATCCGCGATTTGTCTTTGAGTTGTCTTTTTATCCGTGGTTCCCGTTATAGAGGTCATCCCCTTATCCGTGGTTTCCCTTTCAGCAGCTGCTTTTCCGAAGTTTTCAGATAAAAAACCCTTATCTGCAGATACGGTTTTGGCGCTACCTCCCTATTAGTGGTTTCGCTTTCAGTTTTAAGTGTCTTTCAATTATTTGCTCGTCACTTAGAATTTCATTTCCGAACACTTGCGACTAAAATATTTGGCTTTGCAACTCCTTCCGTTCTGTTGATTTTCCATTGGTTTATCACCAAGGAACTAAAAAAAGGGTCAAATTAGTCGCTCAATAGAAGCTGTAATAGTACCAACGTCTTCTGACAGATTTTCATGTTGGGAGTGATCAATTGAAAATGCAGGCTGATCAATAAATAAGTTACCTTTCTTGTCCTTCTTTGGATCCCTGAAAAGTTAGAATCTTCGTAAAAAATAAGTGGGTACGGACTAATGACCAATTTAGCAAGAATTTACTATGCAAATTGATCTGATGATGATGAATAAACGTTGATGATTTCAGCTCTCTACGTCCATTGATGCAGCTATTTGTGTGAAAGATACATAGATAAATACATATATACATACATATATGCATACATACTTTGTCAGCCAACTTGAAAACTGAAGAAACCTATTCAACAGTGTTGATGACAGTTTCTGATATCTTTAGCATTGATTTCTAAGAGATATTTCAAGCCTGACTTTGACGGCTACTTATCTCAAGATCAATGCTCTCTTTTACTTTCAATATTTTCTGTTTTTGTCATTTGTTTTCAGTTTCAGAATGAATATATATATATGTGTGTGTGTGTGTTTGTGTGTGTGTGTGTGTGTGTGTGCGTGTGTGTGTGTGTGTATTATTGTGTCATCCACAGACATCTGTTTCGATGCATTGCATCTCTTCAGTGTGGCTACAGACTTTTCATTATCCCATCCAGTACCACGAGGATGCGGAAGTTGATCAAGGAAAAAAACTTATCCATAAGTAAGTAGAGCATTCCCGTTCGAAACATGCATCCGGTTCCATGGAAAATTTAAAGTGGTTTAGGTATGATATATATATATATATACATATATATATAATGTGTACTTTAGAGAGTGAGACAGACTCGGGAGTGAAGTTTTGGGTGGTAAGGTTTATTAATCCTTATATGTCAATAGTCCATACATGTTTCAGGATTTCTCCCATCATCAGTGGTGTGCGTTGTGTGAGTGTGAATTAAAATGTACCATGTGGAACCAGAGTCCACTGCCAGGGGCTATGCATTGTGGGTAAGTTTTGTTGTCAGGGCTACTAGATGCCTCCTGCTGAATGTAAGAATGACCAGCAGGTATTGGGATTTTGGTAAAGCAACAGCAGTTGGTCTTGGGGAGGGCAGAGTGTGTCAAGGTAGGGGGTAGTGTTGTGGAGGTGGATTTTTGGTATGTTTGGGATAGTGTAGAAGGAGGGGTGGTCGGGTCAAGGAGCTACATAGGTATCAACCATATATATTCTGACAAAACATTTTAGATAAATTAACTCGTTAATGCTTTTTACGTAGTATATATTTGGGGGAAAATATAATCAATACAACATGAATTTTAATTGGAAATCGAACTACCAATCATACCGAAAACCAAAAATCTAAACTACTACATATTTCAAAACCAACCTGAGTGGCGAATATCAACTATGTATATTGGCCAGCTTTTGAGTTATCACGGTGCACACACACATACACACACACACACACACACATACACTCATGGAGATTTTCTAAGTCATAGTGAGACAATAGACAAACATCCCACTTTTCTCCCAGGTCAGTCACAATAGAAACTGCCACGTGCCCAATCCTTTCTCATGATATGCCGTGGAGATGGCTGATCAATTATAAACAGTGATCAATGAAAATGAATTCCACCCGACTTTTGCAATGATACAATTACTACATGTCTTGAATTTTAAAAATGAAAATAAGTGGGAATGCATCTGGACACAAACCAAGGGGCCAATTTAGAATGAACTTAAATTGTAAATTGAATCCCGATCAAAAAATTTATTTGGGGGTTAAGAAATTTTTCCGCAGACATCATGAGTAAATGTTTACTATTTTAGTTGCTCAACACCATTACTGCAGCCTGTATGCACGACACATATATACATACATTACCAACCAGCAAGCTACCGAGCCAAATTCACCTGAATACTGAAGAAATCTACGTTGATAATCAGGAAAACAATTTTAGTCAACTGTTTACAATAGTAACTGTTCTAATCAAATTTAATTCCACCTCTTAAGACACTCCCATTCGTATGTCATCAATCTTCTCGTACTTGTAGTAAAGTCCAAAGGTTCCCTGCTCTCAGTGATCTTTATGACCGGTGACGGGACAGCGTGCGCTTGTCTCTTTTTGTATTTCTTGTCTTAATGAAGAGATTTATTATCTATGAATGGAAATGCCTGATGCCGTTGATTGCAATAGGTTAAATGATTTTCTGTTGGGGAAAGGCGTCTCAAATGAACAATGAACATAGTATCTATCAAAAATATTTACTTATATAACGAACTATGGACGTAGAAATTTGACAATTAGGACGAGAGAAAATTGGAAAAAGATGTGTTATATCCCAAAATAGATTATCATTATGAAGACACAGCTCATAATGAATTATTAGTATAGGGTTAAACGAAACACATGTTTCCAGATCGAGCAGAAAAGACCATTAGTTCTAGCAGGAAATAGAGGTGGGGTTGGTCGATGAATTGCGTCTTCCTTTGCAAAGAAGTTTAATTCGCCCTGTCAATTACAAACCAACTTGAAAGTTGTTCTCTATCTTCTGATTGGTTGACTTCAAACAAGGATAATTTGAAAGAGACGAAGAGACCGAGAATAAACGAGATGAGAATTCGACTTGGTATCAGGCATTACTGGCAGTTGTTCAGCTCAATGGTAAGAGCATCGCTACGTTAAAGCGACTACTCTATAAGTGGTAGGTCCGATTCCTGAAGCAGTTCCATTTTCTTTGATTGTTTATTCTATTTATGTTGTCTAAATTGAGTGATACATTAACAGCGTGAGAACGGAAGATGATTTCAAATAAGTTTCTGTATAATATGAGGCAATTTATAATTCATGAGTGTGTCAGTGAACATTTTTCGAAATGTAACGCTTCTCCTTCTCAATCATCCACTTCACATTGTCAAATTACTAACATTGTTCTGTCAGATTGTCTTACATCTACGGAACAAACATGATGGATACCGTGATTATTTTTTCTTCTCATCTGTCCGTAAATATGGACTCTCCCACTCAAAATTACATTTTTGCTGAGAAAATTTGTCTTTTACCCACCCTTTGAAATAACGGACTCTTATTTAGTCACTTTTTGGTAGAATATCACATGAAACTGACAAGACATAATTTTTTTTTTAATATCAACAGCTTTGAAAAAAAGAACTATTCCACTTAATTTAAGTCACTATTGGACTGAATATCACAATAAATTGATAAGACATAATCATCTATTATCACTATGAAAAGCTTTGAAACTATGAACTACTTAACATAAAACAGTAATATCTCATTCTACCGTTAAAGAAACTAGGACAATGCCGGTTTCAAAGGTGCACATTTGGAAGGGGTCCGGCATGACAGTTGGGAGCAGTCTGTCAAAACCACTATGTGAAATGATTCTCCGTCCATTGTTTGAAACTACAGATTCAAAGTTTTTCATCATTTCTTTTCATAATTGCCAATTCAAATAGTTCATATCGATATTCAGATAATTGTGATAATTGGAAATAAAGAGAGATAATTTAGACAAATTATGGGGAAAGATTTTTGATTCATTATGTTTTTTTTTTTGTATGTTTTAGATTCCCTGGGAACTCCTGATCAAAAAGTTATTTAAACTCTACACCGCACTACCTTGTATACGGAATGCTGACCGTGAAAGAAAAAAACAGTTATTGAGTACGTTGACATCTCTTTTCTTTTTTTTTTTTTGCTTTATAACAGATAAAGATTATCTACAACTACCATCTAACAATTGATCAAATCTGTTTACGCACATACACACATTTCATCAGATGGTTTGACTTGAAGGTCTAGAGGATTTTTATCTTTTATAAAGCAAAAAAAAAACTGTATAATCGATGATATTTAATGTGGAGTCACCTGAAGAGAATAAAATAGATACTTCCGTAATTAGACGATGAATAGTAAAAGATAACAGAGTAGGAGGAAGTTCCAAATCTGTTCTCGAAAATAGATTGTTAAAAGCTAATTTTGACTGTCACTCATCAGAAGATAACCCATCAGAAAATGTTTAAGTATACCGAAGGAGAATGATTTGAGAAGACAAAAAACGCCAGTCACACATGTTGAAAACAAGTGCAAAGAATTTTTGGTGTAATGATCGAAAATCAAAATGCGCATAAAATGCAGTCTTTTTAACGTTTTCGCGTGTGAACAAATTTTTTGTGAGTACAGACCCTTTCTTTGGTTTTGATGTAAATCGACTTCCAAACCCCCAGATGAAAGAAAGATCCAGCAATTCTTACAACTTTGAAGCAGTCTTTTTTTACATTCACAAGATAAACACTATTCGCAAAGGCACCTGAAGTATAATACATCTTCTTATGCACCCTACTCTGGTGAGCGTCAGTCGAAAGAAATTTTCAAGGATTTATTTCAAAGATGAATTTTTTTCCCTCTCTTATGTTATACTATGCAACCGTTAATTACGAAATGAACAATTCGAAGAAAAGATTTAAAACATTGGGGAACAGCTGAGTAGATCAATAAATTGAAAGGGAAATGGGTCACTCTGCTGTAATACACATGGTTAATACATTCTCTTAGAGGAAGTATTCATCTTTGTCGCTTGTGAAGACATCTTTTTTTTTTTTCGAAGTTGAATTAGTTCAGGTGGCACTTTGCAGAAAAAAAGTTTTTTCTTATAAATGTTTTTTTTTCTCTTCAATTATTTGTACTTTCTTACAGATGCACAAACATCAAAAAAATGTTGCATTCTTTTAAAGTCACTTTTACATTAAGTAATTTTACTTAAATGAAACTGTGTTTAGTGAAAATGCGTTTTGTTCTTCTTTTGTTTTTGTACGATGCTCTCATTGACCGAATTCATCAAAGCAACGAGTATACTCTATCTCGAATTTATAGGATTTTTCCGAAATTTCACTTATTTCTCGTTGAATTGGGCGTTTTGTGCTCAGATTATGATAGAGTAGGTACAAGTAAAGTGCAAATATACTTCTAAGGTGTTTTATTCCGTGATTGATAGTCAAATGAGCTCATTTCTCAGGGTTTAGGAAATTTGACTACTGAATCAGATTCTTTTCCTTAATTCAAACGCTGAAGAGTTTTTAAAAGTTATCCTAAAATGCCAAAGATTTATTGCGTCAGAAAAAAAAAATTCTCACCTACATCGAATCTGGGTGATGATGGTACTTCTAAATCCTGGATACTGCACAACTTATGAGAAATTTCGGTCAAGAACAGTGATCTGCAACTTTCCGAGGAATGCTGACGCTTATGGTAAGAAAATTATGATTTTTGTGCGGACGAAACGACAAATTGTAAAAGATTGTGTAAAAAATTGTGGTGTTTTTGCAATTTCTGGACGAAAGGGGATAATCCTGAAGTTTGGTATTTTTTCTATCTGTTTTTGGTGTGGGTTCTTTTTCTTTCTTTCTTTCTTTCCTTCTTTCTTTCATTTCTCACTCTTGTCTCACCTCCTTTTTCTGTCCTTCCTTTATTTGCCTTTTTCCTTCAGGGTTGTTCATTTTCTCTTGTTCCCCTTTTCCCCTTTATATCGGTCTCTCTCTCTCTCTCTCTCTCTCTCTCTCTCTCTCTCTCTCTCTCTCCCTCTCTCTCTCTCACACACACACACACACACACACACACACACAAATCTTCTCTTTCTTCATCCCAGATCAACTTTCTTCCCTTTCATTTGTCTGTCTTCCTTTATTCTTTTCTACTTTCCTTTCCTTTTACCGTCTTTTTATCCTTTCTTTTTCTTTCTTTTTTACAACAGGATCCCTAGAAACAACGATTCAACCCGATTCCTTGGTTACGAAATCATGATATATTGTAAGCATATGCATTCATACATTCACACAAACACATACACACACACACATACACACACATATGTATATTTCTTTTTTAATTTCTCTCTCTTTCTCTCTTTCTTTCTTTCTTTCTTTGCATATATGAAACAAAAAGGCAATACTTAACGTATTCTAACCGTAAGGCGATCATAAATCATCTGCTTTGGGAGTGTTACTTTAAGATAAGTAAAAAAAATTATGAGTATCCACAAGGGCATCAATCCTGATTATTCGTATCTATGTAGACATGAAACTATATTGACGTCGTCTTTAATTAGAACTAACATAGAGCGAGTGCGTTCATTTTTAGGTTGTACCCGCTTCATAGATGATTTGAGCTATCTTGATGATAGAGGAAAATTCGGGGTTGGTACACTACTGTACATCGTAAGGATCCTGAACTAGAGTGGGAACATAACAGAATGAAAGCGACGTTCCTAGATTTGAATATTGAAATCAAGGATGTATAAATATATCGTACGTATGCTATTCAAAACAATTAGTATCGCATCTTACGTATTTTAGGGAACAATATTGTCGGAACATTTTGGAATAGCACGAGTTACTCTTGAATTTATTGATTTCATACCGAGAATTGTTTCTTTAGTTGTAAGAATGGTCAATTAAGGCGGCAAAATTAGTTAGGTTTTTAGACAATTTAATAAAGCCAAGTCTAGACATCCTGATCCTTTCAAAGCTTATCAGCTTGATCATAATGAAATAATAACGAAAATTAATGAATATATTAACGGGAGTATGAAAATAGAAGGAATGAATAGTGTATATTAAATCAAATAAATTCGTGTAAATTCTTGAAGAATTAAGTAACCAAAAGAGATGGGTCCATTTTTTGTTTGTGTGAATGATCATTTTATTGACTAAAACCAAGGAAAGGGGAAAACATTAGGCTCTGATCCATTTGTTTGATAGGTAGGGCGAGATGGGAGATGGAACATGAAATGCCAAATTAGACACGTGTTATTACCGGTCAGGAAGTTGTTTGTTTTTGTTTCAACCGAGTATATACAATTATTTGTTTAATAATTTTCAGGAAAAAAAACAAGTTCATGGGAGCAAGATGGCATACAGCGTGGAAAAATCAACTCAAAAATTCATCGGTTGAATATGTTGCTAACGAGTAATTAGTATCCATGAAAATGACACCGTGTTGTTTAATATGTAATCAGAAATCAAAACTGATTCAATGGATTTAATATCTACATGGGTGAACACTCAATAAAAGTGACTCGATCAACGAACAATGTCTATCATTATACTTACTGATCCCTCATCGTTGAATACGTTTTTTGGGTAACGTACGCAACCCCCAGGAAAAAAAATGATGTGTTGAATATATAACATCCATATACGATACATACCCTATATAAAATAAGAAACTATGCATCTGACATAAGTTATATAATAAAATCATAGTTGAAAGCGAAGAAGCGTTTGATCAACGCTGCTTGGGTGCTATATTAATAAAACTGTTTTGTTTTTAAATCCTCAAAACAGTTACATGGTAAACAACAGATGATCTCAACAATATAGAATTTATATATGATACTATAATATCAAAGTACCAATGGAACACGGCAAAAACACAGAGGAAAAATACGTGAATTGCATCAACAGGTATTGTGAAATTACTGACTGAAATGATCCAAAAAGATTTCTGAAAAAGTTCTTTCAATGTGTTTAGTGTTCAAAGCTATAAAGCTTTCTATATATACATATATATATATATATATATATATATATATATATATATATATATATATATATATATATATAGATAGATAGATAGATAGATAGATACACATATATATATATATATATATATATATATATATATATATATATATATATATATATATATATATATATATGACTTCCTTAACTTTGATGATGGAATAAACCATATGAATATCAATAATTCATGTGCGTGAACAAAATCTTTAACTCTGTCAGTTAAATAAAGTATTTGAAAATCATTCATTTACATGAACAATATTTCCTTTATCGTTGTCAATAAAATGAAACATTTGAAAACCTTTCATTCATATGCGTGAAAAATATAATTGTTCCAACTTTGTCAATTAAATAAACCACTTAAAAATGATTGCATTCATACAAGTGAACACTATCTTTTTTCAACTTAATTAATAAAATGAAACTTTTGAAAACTGATCTGGTTACTGGAAAGAAACTATCATGTGGCTGTTGTCTGTTGGTATCATCCGTGTTGGGGAGGGTCTGCTCAACTGAACAATTAAAAGAGGGCTGATCAATGAATAAGTTACTTTTCTTGCTATTTGTTGAGCAAAAATCACTATTGAGTTTGAATTTCCGAGAAAAAACATTGGGAACAAACTGGGAAGCAAATTAGCATAAACTGTCATTTAAAGCTGAACCCAAATATGAATTTTATACCAGATGGAATTTCAACTAAACAAACAAGATATTGTAGAGAATATAAATTGGATGGTGAAATTGTCAGCCCTCTTGCCCGACTGGTGATGCCTGCACACATAATATATTGTCAGCAAGCCCGAATATCTTAAAAACCGAATGAAACCCATGTTGATAGTTTTTGTAACATTTTTCCAATGATGGCTTATAAAAGAAGAAGAAAAATAAAGAAAAATTGAATGAAAGTGGAAAAAGCTGGTGTGGTTAATTACTCAATAGAAATTTTCATTTGACCCATGTCTTGTGGAATAATTTGGTTTAATTATTAAAATATCTGCTATTTTTTAAAGAGTTAATGCAGCCAGGGACAAACTATGAACTGATTTAGCATAAACTTTGCATTACATTACATTTCAATTTTAACGACCCACAGAAAAAAGGCTTGTACACGATATACAAGCAAGCAAGCAAGCAAGCCAGCCAGTGACAGTTTTGGTTGACTATGCTTAATAATGCATTCATGTGACTCAATACATTCAATTTTATCAATAAAGCTATTAAAATCGCTGTAACTGCTGAAGAAGACACTATTTTCCTCAACTTGATTGATAACAATAAAGTAAATTAACTCCTATGTCTTTCGTAGTTTCTTTAAATTTCCCCTAAGTTACAATGGTTTGCAATTGAAAATCCTTCTTTTTAAACTGCTTCAGGCGTAGAGGACGCTTACTTCGGAAAGCTTAGTGGGGTGGGTGTTAGATTTGCCATTCTAGCGGTTAAAGATGTTGAAGTGATCCCAGGAGAGAAAAGAACTAAATAAAGTATTGATTAAGTCCTTGAAAAACAAAAGATATTTTGATGAAGCCCGTGGCGTTCAAGACTAGATTACTGAAACAAAAAAAATTGCAAATATTTAGATTTCACTGCCTCGGGCTGCTAATTCTCGGCTTATTGACTGCAGGCAGATTTCAAGTTAGTGTCCTTAATGAGTTTTACATGCAATAAGATAATGCACTTAATTAATGTAATTTGTTGTGTGATGCGTGTGTAGTTTAGGTCGTATTATACATGCTCACCAGATATTATATATTTGCTGGTCAAAATCATAGGCTTATCTTTACCTGAGATATACTTATATACATATATACAATGAGGCTGATCTGTTTGCTTTTAGAATTAATTTTTGTTCCATAGTAAATGAGGAAAAGAATGTTGGTATCATAACTAACGAACCCTGAAATATATTGCCAATACTGCTGTTAAGGCGAACAGAGTACCGGGCTGATTAAGCATATGTTCATTTCTACAGACAAGGAATTCTCCCTTATATTGTATAAGATTTATGTCTTTTTGCATCTTTGGTACTGTGTTCAAGCCTGATCACCTTGAAAGAAGATGGATAAATCTTTAGAAAAAGTCCAGAGACGTGCACCGATGTTAGTACCTGAAATAAAAAGTATGAATTATGAGGATAGCATAAGGAGATAGGCTTGGTATTGTTTGAAAAAAGTAATGAGTGGGATGACTTGATAGAGATATCTTAGATAGGGCGAATTATATCATTAAGTCCTGGGTTATTCTTTACCAAAAAGGAGTACAAGGGACTGAGATGCCATGCATATACGGTGGAAGTGAATAGGAGTAGATTGATTATCAGAAAATGATCAAACAGTAATGTGTTTGATAAGAATAAGCGTGTTTATTAAATCATCGCTAATGCAGATATTTATGACTCGGTCATTGTGTAAATATAAATATTTGATTGTGCTTCTTTGTACAAATAGTATACTTTTACAGTTTACACGATGATAAATACCCGAAATGCTTCAATAGTTTTTCAAGCTGACGAGTCTTCTTTTTTGAAAAAAAATAATCTCCGCAAAAAATTTCGAACATAGATTTCAATTTCTATAAAAATGATCCTTAGTAAATAAAGTTAAAAGAAGAGACAGACAGTATTCAAAACCTGCAACGTTGTGAATACAATTATTGGCAGCATTTGTCAACATTAGTTTCTGGAATCGAACAGGTTCTTTCCAATTGAGTTTTCAAGTTGATCCAGATTAACATAATAGATTATCATTGCAACAGGAACAAAAGAAAAATATGGTTGGAAGTGCAATATAATTCATTATTAAATGAAAAGGGTATATATATGAAGAGTACACATGAATCATAAAAACTGTATAGTCTGTTTTTCTTCTCCCTTTATTTCTTCCTTGTACTTTTTCGTATTCATCTATTCAATTGTTTTCTAACTCGACTGATTTTAAAAAGAAATTTATGAGTACTGTAACAGACAAAGGGAACAAAAAAACTGCGTTCTCACAAAGAAAAAAAACTCTCTCTCTCTCTCTCTCTCTCTCTCTCTCTCTCTCTCTCTCTCTCTCTCTCTCTCTCTCTCTCTCTCTCTCTCTCTCTCTCTCTCTCTCTCTCTCTCTCTCGTCTTTATAGAAATCCCTGCCATTCTAAGAACTGCTGACTTTCATCACAGTTGAAAACACCGAACTCCCTTGATTGGGAGAGTAAATAGATCCAAATGGTAGGGAAGGTGATATTTTTATCAGCAAAATTGTTACTTTTAAATCGAAGAGTCGATTTTCACCGATAAAGAAACAAGAAATATCACACTGTACTTTGTATAAGTAGATTTAATCATCGTAATCAATAGTGGGAGCTCAATGAGGATCGAACCCGCAAACTAAGTCCAGCAAAATTAGCTTACTGATCATTGCCTTCCGGTGTGCATCCTAATCAATATTTTTTGCATGATTTCATAATTGAACATGGTCAGGTATCAGACCATAAATATCCAGGGAATCAATTAGGAGTGAACTCACTAAAACAGCGATTAACTCGCTTATCAGTGCTATACAACGTACGCCCTTGTCCTTTTCCATTTTTTGCAGCATAGTTCGGTATCAAACTATCCAACAGTTGGAAACCCGATGAAGATCAAACCCTATAGAAACAGTCAGCAAGATCAAGTTGTTGACCATTGCTATATGGTGTGCCTCCTGATTCTCCTGGTTTGTCCGTGGGTTATGGGTGTTTGTTTTTTTTTTATGCAGCTGTCAGATGTATTTGTCCCTAATTGTTTCAAATGTCCCAAGCATGAGTCGTTGTTCTTACCAAGAAAAAATACAATAAACCTGTACCTCGTATAATTGAATCACCGTACCCCAAGTAAGTACCAGAACTAATTATCTAAAGAATATCTGAAAATATCTGAAAAATATCTAATTTAAAATTATCGCGAAAATAGCAGCACAAGATTTGGGTATTGTTAGTCTAATGTGTGATACATACATACCTAGCCAGTCAACCAGACCAACTTGAAAACTGAATAAATTTTCGTTGACAGTTCTGGTTTTCAGTTTGTAATCAGACAAGAAATAGATAAGATGAAATTAGAAAAGAACAAGAAAAGGAAGTGACGGGAAGGAAGAAACTGGAGAAAGTTAAAAGTACGGTATTAGATAGTTAGGTTTCTTTCCATTATTTTTAACTTTGATGCTTACATTAGAAATAAACAATTATTTAGCTATATTCGCATAACACTCCACTTAAAAACGTGAATCTTGCGAATCTCAAAATGGTAGCAGAAACTGCACAGAATTTTAACCAGATATTCGATCAATGAACGGCCAACGAACGTACAGCTCAACTTTGATTTAAAAAAATTCGAAACGAACACAAGGGCCTTGGGGGTAACACGAAATAACTCAAGGGATTGCAAAGGAACTTAACATTGACCATTCAACGGTTGCTCGTCATTTGCACTAAATCAAGATCGAAAAACGTTGCACAATTTGCGCTGAATGAAAAGCAAGGAAGTCCTATTGTAACGCGAATGACCCTGCAAAAATAGAACTAAATGGATTATGAGATGATACTTCATGCATCTTACTCACCAGAACTGTCCCCGACTGCTCACCACTTTTTCAAGCATTTAGACCACTCCAAAAACCAAGAAGCAGCTCGAGACACTTTTGGAGAAATTTTTCGTACAAAGACTCAAGAAATCTGAGATAACCGAATAGATAAGTCGTTTGTAGCTTGAAAATGTGTAGTTTCTGAAATTTCGTATTTTGGTTGAAAATTTTCATTCAAAGCTGAGATATATTGCTTTAATTTAGTGTTGCAATACATCACCAAGAACACCATTTTAGAAATACTCTGGAATCACAATGGAGCATCCCAAAAATCCAGTATTGCGTTCAAGATTGTTGCCATTTTAGGCAAAATATTGGAACAGTCATAACATTGCAGCCAGACATGATATGAATATGGTTTCTCGGTCTATTTCTATGTTTTGAGGTTGATAAATTGATGAAAACATATTATGATGTGATATTCTTGCAGGTTACGATCTTAAATTCAATATAACTCCCAAGATGGCGGCCATTTTTGGACAAAATGGCGGAGAAAGCCATAACTTTGCAATCAAAATGGGCACAAAGTTGATTTGGGAGTAAATTCCCATTTTTCAATGGTTGGGCAATCGATTTCCCTCCATCGTATGGTGAACATGTTCATGATCAGTTTCTAAAACCAAATACAGCACCTGAAATAGACACCGTAGTCATATTTTATAGACCCTCAGCTGGAGAAAAAAATCCATTATTGACGAAAAATATCACCTTGTTTTAATCATTTTCAATTCGAGACTTGATGATCCAAGACATTCAGGAGATAAGAGAGGTGCACAAAAAAAAGAAAACAAACTCAATACAACGTGAAAGGGAAGGAAAAAAAGATGATAAAAGACTTAGAAAATAATGAGAGAGAAAGAAGTGGGAAAGAAGAGAGAAGAAAGAAAGAAATGATAGAAAGAAAAGATGTATTATATCAGTACTTTGCAAAAATGAATCCACGTAGCTAAGATTTGTACTAGGACTGAAATTGTATGTAGAATTATCCCTTAAAATATATTTTTTAAGAAAAATCTGGAAAAAAATATTTTTCAAAAAAAGACCCATCTGAAATTATCTAAAAAACAAAACCACCCAAATCGACTAAAAAATCATTTCTGAAAGAAAAAACCAAAATCATTGTTTCAATACGGTGCCTAAAGGTGTGCCAGTGCAAATCTTTGAGATTGTAGCTCCAAAATATGACCAGGAGTGCCTGGGGACATTCAGAGAATGAAGAATCTCTAACCCACTTGGCTTGTTGGTCAGTCATGTGTGGAGCTACGACGATTTACAAAACAGAAACTAAAAAATAAAAGAGACATGAAAAGAGAAGACAAAGTCCGGAGAGGAGAAATAAATAAAGAAAGAAAGAAAGAAAGAAAGAAAGAAAGAAAGAAAGAAAGAAAGAAAGAAAGAAAGAAAGAAAGAAAGAAAGAAGGAAAGAGAGAAAGAGAGAAAGAAAGAAAGAAAGAAAGAAAGAAAGAAAGAAAGAAAGAAAGAAGAAAGAAAAAAGATAGAAAGATAGAAAAAAAAGTCAGAAAGAAAGAAAGAAAGGAATGAAGAATTAATTAAAGAAAGAAGATGAAGATGACAGAAGGATCAAAATAAGTCAAATAAAATGCAGAAGTAGCAGGTAGAGAACAAGGAGATGGAGAAAGCATTTTAAACAAAAGGAGAAGAAGCTTGGAAATGTGAGTAAATAACACAAAGTTCAAAAAAGAAAGCCGAAATAAATGTGAGAGAAACGAAAACTGCGTTTAAGCAACAAAAAAAAGAGAAAATTACATAACATGAAAAAAGTGCTGATTGTTCGAAACCGTGAAACAAAAAGTTGAAATAAAATGAAAGTTCCATGTCAAGCGTAAGAAATAAGATGAAGAAAAATTCAAGGAAAAATAAAGTTAGAGAAAGAACAGATGTACAAGAAAAAAAGACAATGGTTTGCCCAGGGTGACTTCGATGATGAGAGGAGAAAATTCGGTAAAGAAAATCCATTGCTTCAAGGAGGTCGTGATGATTGCCTTTCGCAGTCGACGTTGAGAACAGAGATCGAAAGACAACAACAGAAAATGACACGACAGAAAAAAAAAACACGTCTGCTTAGTCACTCGATAGAAACTGCCATGTGAGCAATGTCTTTTGGCAGCATGCTGTGTTGGGGTGATAATTTAAACATGAAATAAAAAAGGGATGATCATTAAATAAGTTACTTTTTTAGCCTGTTATGTAGCGGTGATCCCCGAAAAAGTCTTAATTATCAAAACACGAGCGTAGAAACAAACTGAACGATCAATTTAGCATAAACTTATATTACAAATCTATTTACGAAATTGAAAAAAAACGGAAAAAAAAGAAATCTAATAGTAGTAAATACTGAAATATTAAAGCCTATATCGTGATTGGTGAGCTTGTATGCGAGACGTATACAGAGGGCAAAACAGCCCACCAGAATAACTTGAAAACTTATAGAAACCTATGTTGACAGTTTTGGTGACAGTCTGATTCAGAGTTTTTAATTAATGGAGCTGACGAGAATTTTTGTCTTTCACACACATTACAAGAACGTGAACAATAAGCTTAAAACATACATAATCACATAAACATGCACTCATGCACACATGCACACAAATATATAGAGATAGATATACACGTAAAAACGTTTGTTCACATACATATCAACAGGCATAATCAGGTGCGCGTGCAAGCATACACACTAGTGACGGATGGTGATTTGTATCATGGGTGTGCTGTGTGCTAGTGTCTGTAAAAGCAATGGATAGCTGAAGGCTTTTTGGCACAATGTAGGGAAAGTGGTCCTGATCATAGAAATCAAAGACTTAATGCAAGACAGAATTTGGATTAGACATTATTATGTGCAGATAACAGTATCGAATCCTAATTTTATTTTTCTTTCCTTAATTGCCTCATTTCTCTCTATTTGTTCGCCGTGCGTCACATCGATAGAGCAAGGTTGTGAAACTTGACAATTTACAAGACTTTTACTGTCCATTGTTTAGTGCAGTTGCTAGAATATCTTTGCGTTTTTCCTCTGTGCATCCGTAGCACTCAGCACATCCAAGATGGAAAGTACCTCACGCCACTGATACACACACTTAAACAAAGCATACAAACACACACACACACAAGGACTGATGTGCAGAGAGAAGGTCATATGCATAGATGAACAGGAATATACACATACACGCACTAAGAAACATACAGCACACATCCAAAAGTGCAAATATACGGATATAGACCCCTACGTACGCATACATATACAGTCACGTACGTATGCAAGCATACATATGAAAAGATATGAAAGCACACGCATGTACTCATAATCTTACAGATACCCACATACATATGCGCACAAATACACATACCTCACATCCGTATGCTCACATGCAGCGTAAAAATACATTCACCCATATATATATATATATATATATATATATATATATATATATACATATATATATATATATATATATATATATATATATATATATGCATACAAATACACATCATTAAACACATACCTATGCACTTGAGGGCATACATAACGACGCCCATACGCCCATACGCCCATACACATGCAGTTCTATTCAAGCTTACAATAGATGTAATAGATATAGATTCTTTTTTTTTTTGATAAAACGAGTCTGGTTCGTCACTCAGTTGAAACTGTCAGGCAACAAACGTCCTTTCGGCAGCATGTTGTGTTGGGGTAATCAACTCAAAAGATGGGAAAAGGGGTCAATAATCTATATGTTACTTCTCTCGACTTTCGTTGGGATGTGATCACAAAAAAGTGTGAAATAAAAATTTTTAAAAAGCAGGAACATAGAGTGAAAGAGCCATTTTTCTACATATGATAACGAGTAAAAGTTGAAATCCTCGGCCCTCTAGCTCTACATGTGCTTTTGTACGTGAAATGTATACATACATTGCCAACCAGCGAAAACAGCTTCAAAACTGGAGAAACCTGTGTTGACATTTTGGTGACAATTTTTGTCGACAACCAAAAATTCAAAACAATGAAAAAAAAAACAACAAACATTAGTAACGAATAACTGTAAATAAAAAAAAAACATTGAGTCTCCAAAAAAGCCTTGTTTTACCCGAAGAGACTCACACATGTACAAGGACAAGTATACTAATATCTGCATATACACATGCGTGTGGCGACTGGCACTTGAACACACGGATACATACAGCACTCAACCATGCATCCAAATACACAAGCAAAGGCTTACACATACATGTATTCACATATATGAACAAACAAGTGTCATTAAAAAAATTGAAAAAACATGATGTTGACTAAAAAAATGTTTGAGATGCACCGATGAGACAGAGAGAGAGAGAGAGAGAGTTAAAGAAGAGAGTCAGAATCAGGGTTGATAAGGCTGAGGATATGTGATAGGTGCAAAGGAGGAAGCAAGACATAGAATTAAACGGATTAAAAGTTGGAAGAGATATGAATGAGATACAGAGAGAGGGAGAGAGAGTGAAACAACAACTAAAAAAAGTCAGCCGCATTCACTTTTTTGGATTTTTCACTGAGAAATAAAGTTGAGTTGAAATTAAGTTGAATGTCGTAAAAGAATGAATGATTAGGAAAAAATCCGTAAAGAAAATCCGTAAGAAATTGAATGCGTGTACAAGTTCGTGCGCGAATTTACTTTCTTAGGTTTCAGCTCAATAAATTTCTATGACTTTCTTCATCTTTATCGTGTATGGCACAAGACTGTATAGATACGTACATTGATTTACTATCAGCCTTTTAGCGTCAGCAGTTGGACATGGACCTTCCAAAAGATTTGCTAGACCTCTCTATCATGGGCTTCGTTGTACTAGTACTGTCTGATCCTACACTAGTCGTCATGCTATATTATTTTCCACCGGTCATCCTATCTTTCTGGGGATTCAAGTTGTGAGTCGTGATGTCCACTAGTCTGCCATCCTTGCAACATGACCAATCCATTGCCATCAGAATATCGTAATGGGTTCCACAGTGTCTATGACTTGTTTTTTTTTTCTATAATATGTTTTAATGTCCTGTCTTGTGATCTCTTCTAGTGATGATGAGTATGATTTTCGCTTTTGCATGTTGCATGGTTCTCAGTTTGAGGATCAATGAAGCTATATTTTTCAGACTTTATAATCAACGAACTCATACAGAATAGGTTCGAGCACGATTGGTTCATTGTCGGAGTTGTCGACGAAGTGTCGGTTCTGCTGAAGTTTCATATGGTTTGCACGATCAAAATATACTTTGATTAGTGCGGAAAGCTTATTCCCAAATGTATCCGTACTGTTCAAAACTGTACTCTCCAGGGTCTTATCATTTCCAACGTCATTGCTTTTTTTTTCAGCTAATACTTATATCAATTCGTATAGCAGTATATTTACTGTCCTCCATTGAATCTTATACGAATCGAAAACCTCACAATTCAAAGTATTCCTGAATTAACAAAATAATTATTGACACAATTTTGAAGAGGCACAGCAAGGAATTGGGGGTCGGGGGACTCCCACATGTGTAAGTCAGATTTGATGAAAATAGAATTTGCAATGGATAGACATGCACTTCCTGAGCTGAATTATTATTTTGTAATTCGTGTACGCACAAATATATCTTTGTTATTGTTTAATATTGGTTAAAATGCAAAAGATGAACAATTAATTACGACTCTAACGGGAATGCCCTCCTCTATGCCTCAGGACCCTTCCAGCTTCAGGGAAGCTGAATAAGTATCAAGATGCTACTTGCCTTATTAAAGAACTAAAAGTGAGTAATTAATGCCTCCAGCCTGATTGTGAGAATTTTCTATTACGACGTATTTGCGTTTTCATCATCACCATAATCATCATGTCTTTTAAAGTCCGTTGTTGGATGATAAACTTCACTAAGATTCACCACGCCTCTCTATCATGGGCGTTGCAGTACCAATACTTTCTGAATTTCTCTGGTTCGTCTCTCTTTTTTGTGTACTGCTGGCTTTGGTTGTGCATGCGATCTCTAGGGATCCATCTTGTCTTACCCCTTTTTTGGATCTAAAAAGGCTCAGAGTCTTTATGTAGCCTGATAAAGGAGCTGCTGTGACAGTATATATGTTGCAGTACACCTTGTAGAGTGAAAATCTTCATGGCCAAGATAACCTCCATAAAGTAGAAGGCCTTTTTGAAGTCGATAAATGCTACCGTGAGTGGCATTTTTTTATTCTGCTGCATTTTCTGCTGATTTATCGAATGGAATCGGTCCATGGCTGAGTAGCTTGCTCCTGGGGTCGGTTTTTCTGATTCGGTTGTTGATGATTTTTGAAAGGTTTGTAGATGCAGTTTGGTAAGTGTATAGGTCCGTAGCTGTTTTTGGCATTTACTAAATACTCATAACACTTTTACTTTTTTTTTATTCTCTTTCGTTTGGCGGAAACATATTAACAGATTCCAATTTGCCCCGGTACAAAGAACATGTAGCGTTGAATCAGAACTTTTCCAATATTTTAGCAAAAACGTACGCAGGAACAATTAACCAAGGATTACTAAAATGACTTTATTAAAAGAAAACTCAATAATTTCCTTTCTTTTGAAAAACTTTCAACATGCAAAATGAACTGAAAAATGATGAGTTATCAGTTAATCAAAATCCCATGTTTCTTCCTTTATTAGAGTCCAAGTTATCAAGCATCAAGTAACCTGATGAACTGAATAGACATGGCCTGATTGTTTGTTTTTTTTAATCCAAATCATTTTTTTCTAAAGTATTTTATCGAATACTGAAAACTTCATGCTTATTTGTTGAGTAATTTCTGAGATCTAGGTACGTTCTGAGACCAAGACATTTGACGATACATTTGACGAACAGTTTGGTTGCAATTGAGTGTTTTGCTGTTAAGTAATCCATCTATTCTTGCAAACTATTTCTGATTAAGTGAATTTTATCCCCAATAGGGTACATTACAAAATATGTCTTTGTGCTTAATTAGGGTTCGTATATAACTATAGGTGTAACTCATTGAAAAAATCCCGTCAAAACGTTCAAGCTCGATTTCATTTTCTTTCATTCTCAACTGAGTCAGAAGTAGGCGGTTCTCAGAATGGTGGAATTTATTGTCAAGACCAGATTCAAGTAAATTAACAGCGTTTGTAAGGATTTAAGAGACCTGAAGAGATAGTGGTCAAGAGGAGATAGATAGTTTTTTTCTGTGAAAGGAATAATCTTCTTGTCTTTTACTTTTCCACGTCACACTACGTCATATTTGAACAATTGTTGAGATAAAGGAATATGTGAAAGAAAGAAAGAAAAAAAATTAACGAAAGAAAGAAAGAAAGCCGACCATTCAATGTTTTGATGAATGTGAGCAATGATTACTCATTTTTATGAGACTAAACTGGATAAATAATATTACCACGGAAAAAATGTTTCCATCTGTCATCAAATGTTGAGAAAAGATGTATATACAGCTTCAAAGGTTTTGAACAACAAAGTTTATTCTTTTTCTTTGTTTTCTTCATGGGGAGTTGTTTGAAATTTTCCAGTTTTATCTTATTTACTTATTTGTACTTTTTTTTATCCTCACTCGATCTTTTGAACTTGTTTGTAGAGTTTGTCTTCAATTGAACGATGTTGTTTATTCATAGATTGAACACGGATGCTGTCACAGCAGGGTTCCACAGCTTCTTCACTTTGGCACGTGACAATCAGGTTTTTCTTCGATCAACATGTGGGGAAATAACGGAATAAAACATTTCCTGTGCGTTCTACCGCCATCTTTTGCTTCTTTTTTTTTTTTTTTTGACAATTTTCTGTAGATGCAGATAGCATCTCTTGCATATATTACCGTTAATGACTAATTGGCTGATTTACTGGAATGAGAGTTACGGCCCTTGTTTAGTGTCCTCAGTTTAGGTGGTGCTCATCCAAAGCAGTTGTGTTTAAATGTTACAAGTTGCAGTTTAATTAATTTTGTGATGCAAGTAATGATTTTGTTTAATCTCTTGTAATAAGAATAGTAATATAATTACAACAAATGATGAAAAGTAAAGTAACATTCAATTTCCTCATGATATACAACACATTTCCTAGATTATATATATATATATATATATATATATATATATATATATATATATATGTGTGTGTGTGTGTATGTGTGTGTGTGTGCGTGAGTGTGTGTGGTACAAATCAGGCTAGCAGTATAACATAATATGATAATATATCAATAATATGAAGCCACTTTTGAAATGAAATGGATTTATTTCATAGAGTGCTCGATACATACAACTTTTTACTCTTGAAGTTAAATTGTTTTAGAGTAGAGCTGAAAATAAATAGTAAAATGTGGATCTGCTACACAAACTAAGTCATGTTTTTGCTCTCTACGGGCAGAAACATGAGCTAGTTTGTGTAGCAAATCCAAATTCTACTATATATATATATATATATATATATAAATATATATATAGAGAGAGAGGGGGGGGATGGTGAGATCCCGTGGTTCCTAGGCGTTTTAGATGTTTTTTTATTCAATTTTAGATGTTAATCTGAAAAGAGATTCAGCAGCATTTATTCCTCGTTCATTCTACCTTATTTCAGAGCTGTGAACCAGAATTGTAACCAAAGTCTTCAACGTTGGTTTCTCTCAGTTATTAAGTTGATCTTGCTGGCTAGCTATGAGTGTATCTTACGCAGAGGTTGTACCAATGGAAATAAAGGGTCGAAAATTTAAATATTTACTAATTATAATGTTTAGAAAAAACGGTTTGAATTTTTAAACTCCCCCTCCGAAGTAGTATCTTGTGGTAGGGGGCTCAGAATGCAATATGATTTTTTGCTGGATAAATCATTCAGTTTGTGTCCGCCTGTTATTCGAAAAGTTTGACTTTTTTTGTGCTTACTATCCTAATAAGACGAAATTCAAACATTTTTTTAATTGGTCACCCAAACATGACACGTCGGCAGAAGAAATAAAGATTTGTAACCCCACCCAAGTAGGATTTGATGGGAAGGGGCTTAAAATGTAATGTAAATGTTTATTAAATCTATCATTCAGCTGCCAAAAGACATGAAAGTTTTTATTGAATGACCAACCAGACCTTTTTTTTAATCCCGTTACGAGTTTTACTCCTCAATAATTGATGCTGATTTGTTACACGAAATAAACTAAGCGACTCTTGCGATATATGCACTAGGAATTATAGAATTTACATAAAGTTTGGGATTGGACCATTGTAAAACCCATAGCATACTCTTTGTTGGTTGATTGCCCGGGGGTCGGATAGGCCGGGGTGGAAAATCGGTCATAATGTAATATGCGACTTGAGAGTTGGGAATAAGCTAGGGGAAGGGGACTATGGTCACTAACACAATTATATAGGATCTGAACTAAACGTTTTAGGGAGATTTATAATGAAGGTGAGGTAGGCACACGGTATGGTATCGAGGGGAACAAAAAAACTTGAGCCTAGTTATAGAGTTTCTAAAATAATCGGACGTAATTCCTGTAAATGATGCAAGTTTCTAGATGTCCACAACCAGTACCATTGAATGATACTTTTTTTCATATAAATTGATTACGTTTTCTGGTTACAACGATTTGGTATTCATTGTTAATGATGTAAACGATTCTTGAGGCAATGAAACAAATCTTCGGAAATTCCAAAATGGTGACCATTTTCCAACATGACTGCCATCTGGACAGTAAATTCAATATTTTTTTAATAGAAATTGAGTGAACCATCCAATTTAAGAAAAATTCTGTATCATTTTATAAATTGTATATTATATTTTTGAAACAAATTCTCACATCCATAAGAAGATATACTGATTATTCAATCACTTTATGTGAAGTAAAAAAGATTGGTACGTTGTCTGTGAGAGCTGATGAATGGTATACACAATTTCTAAATTGATGAGACAACTGACAACTCTGACATTAGTTTTAAAAGTTGGTCCACAGAAAGGAAGATCCCACAATCCAAGTTCTGGTTTCTCATTTATAAGATGTAGCTGATCATTCCCATTAGGCCCTGATAGAATACAACTCCCATACTGACGAATCATAGTTCTGCTCGAAAGTTTTCCGGTAAGTATGACGTTAATCATATCGAAATCAATCAAAACAAGAATCTATCATATTTGCAGTTAAATATGTAACTTCATCCACTTGGAACCATTTTGTGTTAACTTTGGATGAATTTTAGACATTTCTTGTATTTTCAGATCACAAATTTTGATTTATAGATAAGAAATTCCAAACCTTCAGCTGTGTTGACAGATTGATTCTAACTTTTGAAATCCCTATTTGCAAGACTTGGATAACATACCATACTTAATGAAAACTTGTTATACAATACAAAATGAATGTTCCCTTTCTTGTCCATATCATAGCCTCGTGAAACGCCCAGGAAGGATGTCTTTCTTTTATATTTGTTTCATAACAACTCAATCTTCAATTTCATTGTCTACGCCGTAAAAGAAAAGTCAATTGCAACTCTATTCAGCTGTTTTCAATTCAGTTACGAATACCTCTGTATTTATGTATTGTAATTGTATCACACAACTCCCGCACGCACAGAAATTACAATTGTTGAGCTTAAAAGCCTAATTAAAGGTGATAATCTACCAAGTTTGCTAACCCTGAAGATTCACTCGTTCATAAAAATCGTTGGGAGTATGGTGCTACAATAACAGAACAAATGCCAAATCACTGAATTAGAATTGATAGATCAATGGTATTTAGTGTGGGTCCCTTGGGAATGCCGGGCTCATATATGCTACTCCTGCAGCATAGTTTTATCTGACACTGCTTGTTTGTTGAAACATTTAGTGTCATTAATTTCCCCGTACCCATACTTATATTATGGTGATGCAAAAATAATTGCAGTTTTCTACCATCGTATTCAGAACAGTATATTTTAGCTTTGAATAACAGTTACCGACCGAAAAAAAATTTTTGAAAAAAAGACTGCAGAATTTACTTATAATCGTCATCAGGAAACAAGTCTGTTAATTCCAGAAGAAGAGAAATCTAAGTTCCTGGAACCAATAAGTTCTTCGGAAGCGTTTTCAGCTGCTGTGTGGTCGTTGGAGAGTAAGATGAGTGAGTTTTGTAGCCTAGCTCATTCAATATCTGCAGTGTCATCCGTGTAGCACGTAGACTTTATGCTTTTCATTCAGTTATTCACGCTTTAAAAAAGTACATTTCATGAACATGGTTGAATAATAGTTTATTCCAAAAATGAGTGTCAGAGTTTGAAATAACAAAAAACGCAATTATTTCTGCACCAAACCAAAAAAATTCAGTGTTTATTTTTATGTTTATCTCCTATCCAATTAAAGTAAGATCATCAATGGGTCAATAGCCTTATGATGAAGAAAACTATTAGTTCATGGACAATCATTGGACTTAAACATTTTCTTGAAATTTTTCTATACCATTTTGAATAGCTAAGGGTGGATAAATTTAAGAGAAGGGAGGTAATTAGCACGCTGTAATTGATAAACAACAAGGTGATTTGAAAAACAGTACCTTTAAAAATAATTATTTACATTAGCTTCCTAATAACTTATAATTACATCGTATAATTATGCATATGTGTGTGTGTGTGCGTGTGCGTGTGTGTATGTGCGTGTGAAATATACACAATACTTTTCTTCAATCTCAGTTCCAAGATGTAAAGAGAGGACGATAGATCCTCCCCACTCTGCCCTCATTAACCAAATCATAATCAAGGTTGCTAAAGTCTTCTTGGATTCTGTTGAAAATACTTCTCACCGAACAATAACCAAATTTTTAACTCAAACACATTAAAATTGTCGTACAGCTGTACGGTTATACGGAAAGAAAAATTTGTAATCACAATGATTTAGCTTTTTAATCAGCTACATTATAAAAAAAAGACAAGAATACAAATACAGAAAAAAACATGTAATTGTTGAGAACCAGAAAAATTCTTCAGGCAAAACAAATGCCCAACACCAGAAATTGTACATAGAGCACAAAATACACGTTTGGAGATAAAAGTGATTGTAAATTCTGCATAGGATTATCTAAATTAAATCTCAAGAGCAGACTGACTAACTATAATTCCCCTTTAATCTTGAAAAGGTAAAAAAAATGCCACCTCCCTTTCTGCATATTTTTTGAAAAAAAAATAAAAATAAAGAAAAAAATCTCATAATTGATTTGAAAATTGAAAAAAAATAGGAAATTTAGAAACCCTTATTTTAAGTGTATTTTTTCCTTTGAATCACATACATCAAATACTTGGAAAAAGATTAAAAGAAAATCCATTTCAATTTACGCAATAATTGATCGAGAGTTCGACTCACACTCATATGGTGTTGTCATGGATTAAGTTGAACTGCTGATTAATGTAGATTATCTGTGCATAACGCAAAAGCTTTCATTAACAACGTTGAGTAAATCTAACACCGAACAAAGCTAAATGAATCCAAATGCACACATTTTTTGCTGGAAGAAAATTTACACAATATAAAAAACACTAAAATGAGAATGGTATGATACGACATGAATAAACACGAACAATTGGTAAAAATATGAATTTTCAATCTATCTATACCGTATTTCTTGTCTTGTTTATTTATTTCATATAACACTCACTTTTATACTGCTGAGCAATTTTCCATCTCATATAGAATAGTTGGTGAAAAGAGAAGTAGAATTCTGCTTAGGAAATAAAATTGAGTGTTTATAAAAGAAATAAAATAGAATATACTGTACGAAGTATCATTTTTTTCAATTTTTCCGATGTGTCAAATGTAAGATTTAAAAGCATATACTCAGAATATGAGACCAGGTAAAACAATCGTACTTTCACCAACCAATGAATTTTCAAAGTTTAGGGAGATTTTGTTGGGCGTTGCCTTTTGGCTCTGAGCGTTTTGTCCTCAGCAGTTTTGTCCATTGGGGATTTATCTCCTGGGGATTCCAAACCCAACCATATGACGCTAGATGTTCTTCGAGCCTTATATGGCGAGAGATACGGTAATAAATCTACACATATGATCAAGTGATACGCAAATATACTCGGTGATATTTAGAAATGATTAAACAAAAGAGTCACTAAGACTGTCAAAATAGGTTTCTTCAGTTTCCAATTCGATCCAGCTGACTGACTATGTATTCATCACGTGTATAGATCGCACTTATGGAGCTAAAAGTCGGAAGCATTCAATGTTTAATTCTTATTTTGCTTTTTTTTTTCACACACATCCCAATGTGTTTTTTAAAAGGGATTCAATTTACCATGCGAGTCTATGCTAAATTGGCCAGTGGTTTGTGCCAGCGTTTCTTCAAACAAATCAGCCAACTGAAGGCGGAAGAAGTAACTTATTAATTGATTATTCACTCTTTCCTATCTTTTTAATTGATTGCCTCCAACATAGCATGCTGCCAAAAACGTTGGTCATGTGACGATGTTTACTGAGTGAGTAACCAGTATTTCAAAGTTTTCGTCAAACTTGAGAACAAAGTTTTAATTTCACCGTTTTCCTGCCGTAATAAAGATTACAAGAACAAAGAGTTTAAGCCAATACGCAGCATATACATCCACCTCCTAAGTTATTCCAGGGAGGCTGCTCTATTGACTGACCTAAAGTGATAAGTCTTGGGTGTCAACGAAAATTTAATACACTGTCCCGCACAGGCTTATTCTGTCTAGAGAAATAAATGCATCCATGCAAAAAATGTACAAACGGTATTCTAAAATGGTAGGAATAGAAGTTGCGTTAGTTTATGACCCTGCAGCAGCCATTTTTTTTAATCTTTAAAAGATTTTTGAAAGTTTATATTTTGAATTTTGTCACTAGATTCGAAGAAGCCATCTACAAAAGAGTGTAGAAAAGGGGATCCTGATAACGAGACAATAGATGATAATGAAAAACTTCTTTTTTTTTTTAAGCTGTAATGAGATTTTTTTCAAGATATTTACTGATAAGATACGTTCTGATTATTGCGATATAGAACAAGTCTCTAAATGTCTCCTCTATTGACAGCACGTTGCTTTAAGATAAAAACAGTAGTCAATCATTGTGTGTTAATTTCATTCATTCATTCAATCAC
Source organism: Thysanoteuthis rhombus (assembly GCA_963457665.1). Lineage (NCBI taxonomy): Eukaryota > Metazoa > Mollusca > Cephalopoda > Oegopsida > Thysanoteuthidae > Thysanoteuthis > Thysanoteuthis major. The sequence goes on from OY735220.1 coordinate 55,634,319, forward strand.
GATTTTGCTCGGGATATATTAATCAGGTCATGATTTTTTTCAGGAGATGACGCATTAAGCTTTATAAGTATAGGTAATTGAGAGTCCGCACACCGTCTCTCCCTGTCTGTCGGGTTGCATGTCACGCTACAGAAACAATCTAAACTCACTCGAAGTTTCACTTGTTTTGACATGGATACTCAATGGACCTAGGGAAAAGTTTTTAAGTGAGAGCTTCAACAAGAATAAGTTTTTTTAAAACTTCAATTTACAATGTAACAATAATGCTAAACTTAATTTCTGCTAACTTAGCAACATATATATATATATATATATATATATATATATACATATCCTCTTGTTTTATGTTCCTTACGTATGCTGGATGTGAGCATACCTTTTACCCAAAGGGTCAGAAAGCAAGATCGACCTTCACCCACTTCAAGAGGTAAGGAGTGGAGAAAAACGTTTACCAGCCATTGAGGGGACAAAACTGAAAGCAAGGTTTTTTTATCTCCAAGTGGTTGAAATGGAAGACAATTCTACCACGTCTTGAAGAATTTGACCTTTGTTTTCAATTCAACATGGCGTAGTCGGGTGATCAAACGAATATATAATATCCCTTATCTGTTCCCTCATTCGATATGCAATTCTTTTCAGGGGAAAAGATAATGAAAGTTTCCAATTTGATTGCTTGTTGTGTCCATCATAATCATCTCATCCTTTTAGTATCTGTCTTTGGATACGGACCTTTCCCGAAATTCAACAGACCCTTCTATCAAAGACAGCGTGGACATTATACTCTCTGAACGTGTTCACTTCGTCTCGCCATCCTATATTTTGCCAGCTGTAGTTCAACTCATTGCTTTTGAGTTTTCTAATGGATTTTTCCTTGACTTCTGTTTCTCTCCAATATACTACACTGCCAATGTGGAATTGAACAATAGAAATACGCTTCCATGGCTAAATCTAATGATCAACGGAGTTAAGCAACCTGAAGCCTGGTCGGTACCTGATCAGGTAACCATCGGGGAATACCAGGTGCCGTAAGTAAGGAGATTTTCAGACGGGCGTGGCAAGCAGGTAATCTTGGGTGCCTAATCGCTATCCACCCCAACCCCCATCAATAATTTGGGGAAAGATCCCCAACCCTTCCCCGCTCTTATTAGAACCAGCAACTAATAGTTGTTGTTGTTGTTATTGTTGGGAGAGAAAACTGCATATTTTCCAAACTTATTCCCTCTAAATACAATCAGTAAACAATGAAACAGGGGGAAATCGATAAACCAAATTTTATTGTATCCGTTCTTTTCAGTAGTTTTGAAATTTTGAACCACCAAAAGACTTTTCAGTTCAATTTTTCTTCAAAAACAAAATGATTTTTTTGTCAGTACTGTACGTTTTACTTCCTATGTGCCTACCCAATCCTCACAATGAATCTTCCTGAAAGGATTTTGTTTCGTCCAGATCTTACAAAATTGTAACGTTTGTCATAGTTTCCCAGCACCACTTTTGAAATTGACACGAGGAAAGTGAATCACTTTTTGAAGTGACATGATAAACACACATCATTTTCGAGAGAAACATGAGAAATGCCCATTGCTTTTGGAAGTAACATGGCAGAAAAACACATTACGTGTTCGAGTGTTGCATGCACTCATATACACATAACCAGCCAGACCAACTAGAAAACTGAAGAAATATATCTTGACAATTTTCGGGACAGTTTACGTTGATTGATTTCAATCGTATTGGGTTAGCATTTACACCCATTGTATCTAGATTATAATGACCCAATTGGCAAGGGAGATAACTATTAAATGTTAATTATAGTGAGTTCTACCTTAATTATGCAAATGTATCAAGAAAATCTGCGTTCCTTTTACTCACTTTAAAGTTTTCTCAAATAATGATCCAACGGGCTTCCTTGTACAATTCAATAATATCCCTTGATAATTATATGTATACTGAAATAAACCCGTCAAAATGACGTATTTTTAGGCATGGATCAGTGCAAAGGAGCGTAAAGCTAAAGTATGAAATAACTTGTGTTTAATGATTAAAGTATTTTAATTTTAAGACTCAACTCAACTGACATTTCTTTCGGTCACTTACGCACGATTTTTTTGGTCTCAAACTTACAGCGATTCTGTGTTTTGGAACGAGGCATTGATCATTTTTAGGGTCCGTTTCGATCAATTTCTCATGGTCAAATCAATTATAAACTTTTGGTTATAACAGGAATCGATCAAAACAAACATCTATGTTGCAAGAATGACAGACGGCCGCCAGACATCAAGACTCACAATATGGATCCCCAGATAACTATTAAAACTATTAAAGCGGGAGATAAGATGGTGTGACAAAGTAGAAAAGTTCAGAAAGTCATTGCCTTTGTGTCGCCCATAATAGAGAGGTCTGACGAATTAGGGGGAAACTATGTGTCCAACAATGGATGCTAAAAGGTTAATGATGATGATGATGACAGGTTCCATTCATTAATTGACTTTGAGTATCGTATCAGATCAGAAAACGGAAGACATCGAAATTTTCACAACTGAGTTACTCTCCTGAACTTTGTCCTGCCCAATAAGTTAATTTTATTTCCTGATCGTTAAATAAAGGAACAAAGAGGAAAACCTGAAGTTCCAGTCTCACTATTCGGTGTAAAGTAATTAGAATCACCTTCAAAGGAATGAAATAATATCTTTGATCATCCAATGAATAAGATCAAAAAATACATTGAATAAATTTGAGGGGAACAGGGAGATAGGAAACAGGCATATATGTTATAGGCTTACGAAACAAATCTGTAAAACGAGATTTTGAAATTATAGACTCATACGTTTTATATGCATACACACGTGCATACTAGCAAAAAACATACACAAACACACGCATATATATATATGTGTGTGTGTGTGTGTGTGTGTGTAAGTGTACGTGTGTGTGTACGTATACGTATGTTTTGTGTCTTGGGGGTTTTATATCTGTATTCTTATTTGTTAGTATTTTTTTACAAGCTGAAAATATAGGTTTCTGTGTAAGTAAATATATCGCTAAATTCGGTCCAACTGACTGGCCAATTCTGTGTAGGGCAGGGATAGAGCATCTGCCTCTAGGTTTAGAGCGAATGTTCTGACCCCAGCTAGTAAGGATATCGAGGCTATAGCCACACCGAAGAGTTATAATACAACGAAGCAGCTGTCTGTGGATGACACAATTATCAATTACACACACACACACACACACACACACACACATATATATATATATATATATATATATATATATGAGAAAAGTGTGAAAAAGGGAAGTCGAACGCTTTAGTTATGGTTCTGAAGTATAATAATTTTCAATAAGCCTCAACCAGTTTCGTAAATGCCTTTAGAAGGCTGATGTGATTCTGTTTCTAGTCATTTTTCCCACAGTCAAGCAGAGAGGTTCAGGTCCAGGTCATTTGAACATTAATCTTGATCTGGATTCGAAATCCTTGGGTGTAAACAATATATATATATATATATAATATTGTCACGTATATAATGGGGACCCAATTTGTTCACGGAGTACTAGAAACAACAGAGAATGCACATTATCACATGCTCATCCCTAGGGTAAAATTAAAATAAATATCAAGAAAGATCTTCCAGGATCTTCCCATGGATACAACTCCTACTCAATAAATCAAATAAGAAGATCCTGAAAGTCATAAGATGTACAATAATGGTCAAAACCAAGCAAATATATAAGACGGCAGAATATCAATAATGGTACAAATAAACACTAAATATAATCGATACTAAATAATACTAACCACTAAATGAAAAAAATATGATTCCTAGGAATATATGTGTTGTTCTGTTTATAGACAGGGGATTTGATGGTGATAAAGAATTATTTTTTAAAAATAAATGAATGATAAAAAGTCATTTAAATGATCTGATATTAGAAAAGCATATTCCATAATAAAATATAAATTAAAGCCATCCGTGCGGAATAAGATGTTTGACTACAAAAGAAAAGGATTGAAGTATTAATAATGATGGTACAGTCAATATAATCTGCGTGATAAAGACCTGGGGCAAATAATAAAAAAGAAAATTGAAATATTTTTTCTAAAACTCTCGACTAAGAAAACTTTCCAGTAATGGACAAAAGAACTGAGTAGCAAAATGTTTAAATTGAAATCAATGTGAACAAGAAATTACTAAAGCATTAAATGATTGCATTCATTGTACGTCAAATGGATATAAAATGGCGACATCGAAATTCACGCAAAGGAAAGAAAACATAATAACAACATTAAATATAAGAATAAAAAAAGTAAAACGCCTGCAAATCCTGATCCAGTGCTTTGTCCAAATGATGGAATTCTTTAAAGAATTTCAACAAAGTTTGTAATAGTTCCAATCGTCAAAGTAACAATTACCGGTCCATTTTATACAAGTAGTATATCCAATGGATACTTGAAGTACGAATACTTGAGTCACAAACATCGACATATGAAATAACTATAAAAAAGAAATCCAGAATAAATTATATTGAACAACATTGAGCTATGAAGAAAAGTGAAACTAAATATAAAAGATGAGTCATGTACATTACCAATCATGAATTGAATACCTAAGCTCCATAAAACTCCAACTTGGTTTATCATAACTTCCGAAATTAGAAGTACCAAACCTCTAAGAGTGCAAATTGATATACAATCAAGTAGATACATTCCACAAAAATGTTAATGTAAATGCTATGACAAGTCAAATATATTCACGGTAGTAAACAATTCCATATCATTCATAGAGGAACTAAACAGTATAACTACACAGAGAAAAAAACTAAATCCGGTTCCACGTAACACTTTAGTACATGATATATACTCTAAGTACAGATTTTATTAATAAAGTTAACACTACAATAGTTTCAGTAATCGTAAGTGATCAAAGCCAATACATTATCATCATGAACTTAAAGGTTCCTGGTCAAAAAGAGAAATAATAATAAGCGATACTTCACGAAATCTACCTTGAAGATATGATAATTATTCTCACCAGAGAAAGTCAGGTCAGTATAATTAATCAAGTACGATAAACAAAGCATAAAGGACCCATAGGAATCGACAGTACACAGTTTGGGGGAAACCTATAATCACAAAGACACGGATACAAATATATACTGTCATTGATAAAAATTAATACACATAGAGTATATACATTCCATGTGTGTATATGGTTTATCAATGATGTGTGCAAATGATTGGGTTTGAGAGATTATGTGGGGTTATATATCTGGAAGACCTTGAACTGAAACTGATTGTGGTGAGACTGTTCGATTTGTTACTGGGTAACACCAGTGCCAAATAAAACAGTATTTTTTATTATCACACACACACACACACACACACACACACATATATATATATATATATATATATATATATGGGTTATTACGTGGGTAAAAGATTTAACTGTATTGTCTGACAATGTACAGAATGGTTTGTCTGAGTTCTAAGCCATTGTCTTTTTCGTTAGCCATTCTGGTGTGCTAGCGAAATACATTTTGTCAAGATATCTGGATACGTGACAACTTGAGGGAGATGTTGACCCTTGATTTCTCCGGGGTTACTCATTCAAAATGACCACAACAACATCATCTGAAAATCCAACTCATTTCACTGATTCCATTTTTCCGAGTTGGCTTCATTTAGACTATCAAAAAAAACACATTTATATGAAGAAGAATATGTACATAGAATTAAATATTATCTTTTTTTATTGCTTATTCAGACTTATCAAGGATAGGTAAAAACACATAGACATAGATAGATACAAAGAAAAGAAGAAAGAGAGAAAAAAAGAACAGAAGACAGCAAAAAACGAAAAAAAGGAAATGGAAGAATGAAACGAAAAGAAAAAGAAAAAACAAAAACAGAAAGAAATGAAAAAAGAATGAGAAAAATTTGAACGAAAAAGCAATAACAGATGAGAGAAAGAAAGAAAGAAAGAAAGAAAGAAAGAAAGAAAGAAAAGGGAAAAAGGGACAGGAAGGAAGAAAAAAGAAAGAGAAAGGAAGAGAAAAAAGGAAAAAGAGAAAAGGGAAGAAAGATATGTAAGTCTAGAGAGAACACCACCTGCAATAAAAGTTTGATAATTGGTCAGTTTGGTGTTCTATAATAAGGGCCACAATATCCCCTTGTGGCAAATGGCAACGACTGACCGCTTTCTATTTCCATGCCACAATATGTTGGATGGGCAGATTGAAACATATTGTTAAGTGTCTAATGTAATTGCTTTCGAACGAGGCTATAACTATTAAGTACGATTCAGTTCCGCCAACTTATCTCCCTTTCCGGCAAAATTTCATTCAAAGATACTTTGACGAAACTTTTTCAGTTGAGGTTTATTCATTGTTACTCATAACAGCATGATTTATATCCCGATTTACATCAGTTGGCCTTTTAGGATATTTAGTTGTTTGATTAAGGTTTTTCTTTTCTTGCATATTCATATACGTGTACACACACACACACACACACACACACACACACACACATATATATATGTATGTGTGTGATTCTGTGACAGCCCAAGCAATGCATAGTATATATAATTATATATATATATATATATATATATATATATATATATATGTGTGTGTGTGTGTGTGCAAGAAGATTGAGAGAGAAAGATGTATATATATATATATATATATAAATAGAGAGGGGGTGGAAGAGAGTGGGCCATATATACTATAACGCTTTCTAGCGTTGGATACCCCTGTGTTTCTACTATCAAGTTGAGAAAAAATGAATTGGTTCAGTATTAGGTTGCTGGATATCAGTTGCTGTGAGCTTTACCCAGATCGTTCTACAACCGTTTCATCCGATACTTTGCGGCCGAAGGACAGAATCTCTTGCCAAGCAGGCATCAGACTGTGCAACCAGCCCCTTTGTCATGCACACACTGTTTCATGAAGGGCACAAAACAGAAGACGCCTTCCTCGAATCGAATGGTCCCTGTAAACAGATGGATTGCATTTGAAATAAAGACTCATGTTTGCGTGTCAAGTTAAAAATGATACTTCAAACTTTCACATATCAAAACAAGTATCAACTCCCAAACGCTCTCTCCTGTCAAATATTCTCCACTTTTAACGTGTATGATTGGGTTAAAAATGTTAATCAACGAATTCTTTTATTTGATACCTCATATTTCGTGCTTGGGACGAAATTCTATTTTTTTGTCTGTTTTTTTTTTTTTTTGTTTTAAATGTTAATGCCCTGCCAAATTCCAAATTAGAAAAATATCGATGCTTTTTTGTGTTTGAATTGCACGAGATGAATATTTTGAACACGAAATGTTTGCACAATTCATAAGCTGAAAATAATCAAGGCAACTAAGCAATAACCCAAAGACGTTTAAAACGGTATTCACTGTCTCTACGCTAAGCACTCAGCGAAATGACAAGCACTGAGAAATTTCTCCCCCAGATTAAGGAATTACGACCAAACCATGTTTGATTGAGCAATTCTTGTAAGATTATTCAAGTCAAATAAAATTGAGCCAGGTCATCAACTAAATGGATGGCTGCAACGTGCAAATGTCCGTGTATTTCCTTCGGCAAGTCATAGCATCAAATTTGAAATTGTTGCGAAACGTATGCATTATAGTTTTCATTTCATGCATGTATGCTGATTCATCCTCAATTGAAAAGCCCGTTGTTTATTAAAGAAGTCGCCAGTAAGTGGGTTACAGCTTTGGTCAGAGCTCTGACAAGAACTGTAGCATTGTGTAGAGAATGAAACTGTTTCCCTCATGATTCGAAGAACGAAGTCCGTCCAAAAGATAAATACATATTTATTTGATCTCCCAGTTCGAGTTACACGAATGTTTCACATAGCTAAGAGAAGAAATAATGAGTTACATGTCGTAGCAACATGCAGCTTTTCATCAAATAAGGAAAGTACGAACGATGGAATGAAAATCCGGATAGCAGTAATCCACTCATATTGCTCACTCGCCTTCACCCTCTCAGAATTAAAAAAGAAGCCACTCTACTGATCATTCTATTAGTGTCTAATTGGAAACATGGACTCCGTATCAGCAAACCTTATAATTACACACACACACATACATACTCATGCATATATAATTTGGCTTTTTGCAGCATTAACTCTAACACACTAAGCTAATTAAAATATATTCACCTGCCTGAAAAGTTAACTCTATTGGTACCAAATTGCCAGGAAACACAATCTGACGTCTCAGGAAAGATCAACCTCTTAATTTTGGGGGTCAACCAATCTGACCTGATTAGGAAAGGAACATCAAAACTCACTCTCACACGTACTATTACATAATGAAAACGTAAATAAACATAAGATTATCCCTTAATCCCTGTGACACCCTCGATGAGGGATCGAGCAGAGAACGATATTTTTTAATTCATCGAACTTGAGAGAACTATGAATTAAGGTGACTAAGTGTATAGAAATCTGTCTTGAAATTTAAGCAGTTCTTCGTTGGCTTACGGCCTACTGCCCGATAGAATTTCATTGTAATTCTTCCGGAACACTAGGATATATCGTCTAGACAAACGGAAATACACGGGTTAATACCTCGCACAACCTCGTTTACAGGGCTAAAAAAAAGCAGACAGAAGAAAATGAAAAACAAAAACTCCCAGATCTATCCCAAAATCTAATGAGTTCATCCTTACTGCATGGCTTACCTTTCAATACAAAACTATTAACTATTGTCATAAAAACGGAGAATCAGTCACAAAAACACTGATTGTTTGAAACTATAAGGAAAGAAAAATATGTGTGAGTGACTAAAAGGGGTGTTTAATGTTTCATAATCATTATTATGGTCATCTTTTTATCATCAGTCGTTTGGCATAGATCTTCCCCAAAAATAACCAAACTTTTTTCCATAGACATTGCAGAGCCGATACTTTTTGAATTTGTCTTGCTTGTCAGTCTCCCCCACTTTTATTCTGACTATGAAAAGTTTTTTCAACGTTTTACCTGAAATTTGAAACCTCATATCCCTTCCCCTTTGAAAACAGCCGGAATTGTGCCGAGACTTAAAAGAACCTGAATTAGGATACTTGAATTGTCAAAATGGTATCTTTATATAGTTTTAGCTCCTTGTTGCTGATCATAAAAAAATCCTGTCATTTTTTACGGGTATATGCTAGTACATATACAATGGGCAAACAAAGAAATTTTTGACAAGGGCATCACAAAAATACTAGACATTTCCACAAGCTTCCATCTTGCATAGAATGAGTCTATTTCGGTCCCTATCAGGAGACTTTCTTCACCAGCAGGCATGAAGGTGGGCAAGTCATCAATACAATCAGTCATGGTTATTCTCTTTTCTTGAGTTTCACAGTATTCACAACAGAATATATCTTACATTATTTATCATCAGAACCTACCTCCGAGGCTTCGATCAGGCTACCATCAGCAGAGGCTCCTGATCAGAATGATTGCCATACAGTTATCTCTTACACTGTAAATTATCAAGGAATATATATATATATATATATATATATATATATATATATATATATATATAAATTTATTGACTAAGGTATATATATATACATATATATATACATATTGATTTAGGTATATATATATATATATATATATATATATATATATGTATGTATGCATGTATGTAGGTCTATATGTATATATATGTATAAACCTGGGTCGATATATACATATGTATACTTATTCCTTGATAATTTACAGCGTAAGAAATAGCTATATATATAAATGTGAGTCAATATATATATATATATATATATATATATATATATATATATATATATATATATATATATATGTATATGTATATATATATAAACCTCCGTCAATATAAATTCTCCGTAGAAAATAAATTTAATTTCATGATTACAACTGTTTCAGAAGCCGTGAGGCAGAGGTGCATTGGATAGAGAACTAGTTTTTTTTTATGTGAAGAAACCGTTTTCAAATATTAATTTGTCCCCGCCGTTAATTCCACTTGTTCTTTCCCTCTTCTTGTTGCTGTTTTTTGTTTTGCTCCAAATGTATTTCAAGTTTTTATCTTGATAATCATAGTCGTAGTTATCATTTGGTTGACAGGAAATTGAAGCATTTTTTTTTCAACAATAGCAATAAAGAGTTAAAAACAATAACATGTGATTTTAGTGATACTTCCACCATCTGCAGTTATAGTAGTAAGAGGAGGAGGAGGAGGAGGAAGAAGAAATTCAAGGACTTTCCCTTTGAATCAATTGATTTTCATTCTAATGAAATATTGCAATATGGAGATGAAAATTGAAAATAGCATTTTTTGCGCTTTAGGGTAATTCATAGGGGTTTTCGGCGTTCTTATTCACGAAAAACTTGTAAAACCATGATTGGGATGATGTTATTTTAATGACGTCTTATCTTTTAACGACGTCATATCTTTTAATAAGACCACACCTTCCCTCCATATTTATGTTAACGTAACTTCTTCAGCGTAACTGGCACCGACCAAGAGATCTTCAGACTGATCCACCGCCAAAAAAAGTTTAATAGAGATATGTGGAAGACAAATATATTCATATGTGATCCACCACATATGCCAACGTATACCGTCTTTTTGGAGCCAAGATGCCAATGTAAGAAAAGCCACTTTAATTTCTGATCAACCAAATGTATAAAACTTAAAATCAGGTATTTCAGGTGACTGTGGTCGTGTCTTAAGATACAGCATAAAGCATCGGAGCCTGTGTGGTTTCATCAAGATAGAATTTGTAAATTTTTATCGTAAGTGCCATACAATGTTTTGAAGATTGACAATTATTTGAACGGTCTATAAGTACAATATAGAAGGAATTGAAAAAATAAAGCAAAAAATTAACACTTGAAGTGTAGCACTCCAACTTCACTTTATAAATAACAATTTTGCTGATGAAAATGTCTCTGATCCACCAATTGAAAAGAAATAGGCTCTTCATTTGAAATAAGTCCAGTAGTTTATTACCTAGTAATTTCATAGTGGGAATCACAAGTATACATTCCTTATACTCATTAAGAATTATAAATAGGGCATATTACTTAGAAATTCCTGCAGTCACCTGTCTTATTTGATTGTTTGTTCTACTTTCGCTGTTTAGGTCAAATGATACATCCACCGTGTAATAAGAAGAATTCATTTTAAATAGACTTTTGGAATAATATAAGGCATTTCAAAACCAAAACTTTACCTTTCTTTTTAACACTTTTCTTAGATTTATTTGCCCCTTATTGATGAATTTACCTACTCATTTTCTCGTACACATATATATATATATACATATACATATATATATATACACATAAATATATATATACATATATACATATATATATACATACATATATATATACATATATACATATATATACATATATATATACATATATACATATATATATGCACATATATACATATATATATATAATTACTTATGTATATACATATATATATATATATATATACATATACATATGTATATACATATACATATATATATACATATATATATATAGATAGATAGATAGATAGATATATAGGTATCTATATGTGTGAGTGCTTTTTAGTTCTGAAAAATATAGCTTACGTCATCTAAATATTCTGACGTTGTTATAGACTTGCCTATTGTATAATTCATTGTTATTGAATGGAACGTGATTCTCAGTTGTATCAGAAAAATAACCAAGTTTGTGGATAGTAAGATAACGAAAATGGAATTAAGGAAGTTACAGACTCTATAGAAAGCTTTGAAGTTTAGATTCAGCACAAACAATGCCATTAATATGAAATAATATCAACAACTGATTTGTGTTTTGCAATAGATATTTTCATACAGTTATTCGGTGTTTAGATATTTCAGCAGCTCAGCTGTTATTAATTCAAAACAATACTGAGTTAAGATCAATGGTGTTCCTAGTGTTGGTGTCCCCCGGGGCGGTAACTCAGGTTGTCACCCCTAAAGTTGTCAACAAAATAATCTTTCACACTCAATCAACCTCAAAAGAATGTCGAAGAAACATTGGTACGTGCTAAAAAAAATGTCAGCCTTTTAATGACCGTGTCTGCAGTCGAAAATATTGGTACGTAAGATGTTTGGATTAGGGTTAAAGTTACTTAGTCACTAATGACGGAGTTTTTTTTGTGTTATGGGGCTTTTCAGACACAGAATATGGTGAGACGTAATAGCTATAATTATTTACCTTGATGTGACTGATGTCCTCGATATCTTTTTTGACTGTTCTTCATGATTTGCTAACTAATTCGAATCCCTTTTCAGTCGTTAAACGTAAGTGGAGATGTACATGTGAATAGAAGAAAGGTAAATACGTTGAAAGTTGCCGTGACTTTTCAGTTACTCCTTGTGCTTATTACAAATGACAGACAATGATTTATCACATAAGTAGAATTTATCTTTCTCATTGATCGTTACGAAAACCCAAGGATGATTAACAGTCTCATGACAAAGGACTCTAACTTTCAGTCTCCATTACTTTCTGGTGGAGTCCAATTTGTGCTACGTACTTAGGCCTGTCAACCCACTTCTTAAAAGTCTGTTAAGATAGACTTAAATAAGAGGGTAGAGCGACTATAGGGCATCGGAACATAGGTGTGTCAATAATAAATCAACCTCAAAATGTTTTGACATTTCAATCAAACTGCGATCAGATAAACATTTGAAGATACTTGTTGAATTTCCACAACTGGACGATTCAAAACTAAGTTACTTCCAAAACCCGGCTGGTATTGAGCAATTTCCGATTCTGTGATACTCGGCAAAACTCACTCTGCTTGTTGTCGGTCAGTTTTTGTGTTGGCTCAGTTCACAGATCACTTGTTTTCTATGGGCCGCGCTCTTTACATATCCAGAGGGTCTTACTGTAATTTTTTTAATGTCGATGTGTCAGAATGTGCACCAAGATAACTCAACGACTGGCCATCGTACGATATGTTTGACCGTGCAATGGACACTTGAAGTCGTTTGGGTCAATGGTTTTAAAGTGGTTCTGGGATCAAACTGAGGAAGACAAAGAAAGGGGGAGAATCATGTTTTGTTTGATTTTTCTGTCAAATTTCCTTATTGAACGAGTTTGAATTGAATTATTCTTAAAAAAGACGTAATAGCCTTTTTTCAAAATTATATTTCGATTATTATGATTAACGACATTATCTTACGTTTTGATTTTTACAAGCAAGCTGAAATTTCAATATCAAGAACCCCCCCTAGTCTTAAAAAGAATGGTATTCGGCCAATATATTACAACAATATTCACTTCAAAAGCTGAAAGATGGAAACTAACCTAAAGATTGACCTTACGCAACGTTCACACGAGAAAATCATGCTCAAACTCAAATTGAAAGAACGTAAGATAGCACATAATATCAGACAAAAGACAAGAGTTCGGGAGATTATAGAAACTGTTCGAAAAGTCAAATGGCAATGGGCTGGACATGTTCCAAGAATGTCAGACAACTGCTCGACATCACGTCTCATAATGTGGATCCTCAGAGATCAGATGTAAGGCTCTGGCTGACAGACAGTAAAAAGGTTTGACAAGCAAGATGAATTCAAAAAGCACTGGCTCCACGATGACCATGATAAAGAGGTCCTCCGAATCTTGAGGAAGGTCTATATCCAACGACAAACGCTAACAAACTGATGATGATAATGATGATGGTTAATGTCATCATGAATAAATTAAGACTGGAAAGAAGAAATAACGGCATCCAATCAATTATAGTTCAAACCTCCACATTTTTATGAAACTGAGTGCACCTTTAAATGGTTATGTCCTAGTTTCAAATGATTAGTAGTGAAACATCGTGTTTTTATACTTTCTAAAAATCGGCAAACTCTTTAAGTCGGCTTGGCGCTGGCCTCAATCTTGCCGAGTTTGGGATATTTAACCGGCATATAGAATGTACGCGTTTCATAGTCTTCCCTTAAATTTGGATACATGATTTTGATAAGTGTTAGTAATTATACATGCTATAACGATGAATCATGATGTACGAGGCATTTTGATAGGTTCAAAACAAAGGTCATTGCAGAATAAACCAAACAGACGAATATGAGTTGAATGGAATTGATTTACTGACTAAAAATTCTATCAAATTTTTCTAACAATCATTAGATCAAGATATGAGTTATCTTGTCAGTAAACAAGAAAGGCTGAAAAAAAACATGGTTAGACCATCGTTTTTAGTTGAACTTTTATCAATGAAAGACTTCTGACTCAATTTACACATATACACCAACATACATTTAGATATATGATTGGAATATATATTGATTACGTAGATTTTTTTGATTACACACACGTACACATTCAAATACACAGTTGCATATTATCATATATCATGTTATTCTGTAACCCTCATGTTGGTTTGCTAGACTTCATGAAGTTCGATACACAGGTAAGATTGCAATTGTCAAACCCATTCTTCCATAAATTAACTGGTTCAAAATGTTTCTATTTGGAGAGGAATAATTTTTATCGGGTAAGCGATGCTTACCTTGCGTCTTAGGAATAGATATTATACGCCCACATTATCAAAAAAAGCCAGGCAGATTTTCAAAACAAAACAAACAAAACAAAAGATATTTCATGCACAGCACGACTTTCTGAATAGACATCACCTGCTAGAATGGCAAAAACAATATCACACCTAATATGTATATCTTGTTTCTTAGTAATTCATAAACTACGATATTCGCTAACAATATAAAAAAACCCAGACATATACATTATTACAAGTACATCTAAGAAAATCAGAGATTCGAGTGACAAAGCGAGAGTAACAGAAGTATAGTGGTGAAACCTCCAGGCCACTCAAAAAAGATTTTAGGAACACTGCAGTGCACTCACAATTTATGACTATTCCAATGCACTTGCAACAAATCGAAATTAATGAGGCCATAATTCTGATTAACGATACGCCTACATCGTAAGAAAAACCAAAAACCATCAAAACAAAAGGAAATGCATTTGGTCAACGGTCAGCTCCCAGTACGATATCATCGATCAAAGGCCAGGCTATTTCAATACATTCACAACTAGCTGAACTCATAATCAAAATATGCAAATTACCAATAAACAAGATGAGACCAAACATTGATCTTATCGATCCACAGACTTCTATATGATCAACCTCTAATCCAGCTAACACACACAAACACAAATTCTCTTCTTTTAAGTAAACTCTCACACACACACATGTTAAAAATTTACACACAGTCCTTTGTCCTGAATTTTTCTTCTTAATCTTATTCTATCTTTCTGATGAATATGATATGCTGTTTAAGTTGAGTGACATATTTTCCGGGTAAAAACAGGGGTTCATTTCGAATAGAGTTTAAATAATAAAATGCATATATATATATACTCTCTAAAGAACACATTATATATATATATATATATGTGTGTGTGTGTGTGTGTGTGTGTGTGCATGAGTGTGTGTGTGTATGTTATAGAGGATATTACCAATAGTATCTAGTATGCATATTCTTATTTAATTGTTGTGTTGACTTTCAAGTTGATGTGATTTAGCGAAATATGATTTTCACAAATTGTTGGATGAAGAATAAGAAGAGACCTTTTTTTTGTGTTTCTCGCACAGACGTATGTTATCTTTCTCAATATAGTTTTTGGTATTGGGTTGGAAAATTGCTATTCATAATTTATGCCGTCATTCCAATTCGATTTCTCCTTTTCACGTGCTCGGTGTAAGCGTTGGTATCAGAGTTGCAAAATCCGAGGTAGAGAGACATCAAAACCGTCGCCGTAGTTGAGAAGAACAAGAGCGATAAATCATGATGTGAGAGGCTGATAGATAGGTTCAACACGCAAGTCATGACAGAATAAACCAAACAGACGGATATGAGTTGATCGGAACTGATCCGGGGTTCATTCCGGGTGGAGAAAAAGGACCGGAACATAGAGTTAGGGCTGAGGGTGATGGCGGTGAGAGATGCCGTTGACCCGAACAAAAAGACGCATACCGCTGAGGCCCGATCTTAGCAATGAAAGAGAATCGATTTAGTGACCTGTGCAAGGGTCTGTAGGTCAATGTTTTAAAGAGCCGTACACATGATGATGCATGTCGTGATTTATTTAGAAATTGCTCTCAAGGTTATCGCCAAGGCGAATGTGGAAGATTTTAATTCCTTCCATATGAAGTTTTTACTTCTATCCCCTATGGAAACATGCGAAACGAATTATGCTCTTCGAGATTTTCAAATTCAGTAGAGGGATGAGTAGAAACCAAAAGTATTTGCAGCCTTTCTAGTTGCACAACACACCCACTGGGTAGAGAGTATACAGTTCATACCAAAAGTATCGGGTGGATTAGGAGTGCCTTTTAATATCCCTATACAGCTTCAAATTTCACAAATTCTGTTCCATAAGTTGAAAAACATAAAAATGAAAAATGTCGAAACATCGATTGAGCATTGTAAATGTTTTGTACAAAAATCAAAAATATTGGGTCCAAATTCAGTCCGTTTTGAAGCTATATTGGTTAAAAACTCTTTATAATTATTGGATACTTTTTGAACTCACTGTACATGTACTTTACGTCAGAGAAAATACGGGCGATATATTTAGTATCAGCTTCACCGAAGGAGCTACTGAGAGGACGCGAACGTTTGCATCTGATGGTTTTAAGGGGGCTTCACTTCTCCACTTGAAGTCAAAGTTGTCCTTCTGTGAGACTTGTTGCCAACCAAGGCAGAGGAGCTCAGTTCGATATTCCATCTAAAGATTCGAGGCCAAGGGAGATGGACCCACATTTTTACTGAGGGTATTAATTAGAAGTGAATGTTTCATCCAGAACTTCAATTTAATCCCATTTTCCAAGATAGAGTGTGAAGACATCAATGTAGGTCTCTTCTTTCGATGTACTTCTTCCTCATAATTTTCCAGCTTTGGGATACAACGGTGCTTTGAAATAACACTCACTTTTTAATATGAGGACAACTTTGTTTTTGTTTTTTTGTTTTTTTGTTTTGTTTTTTTTTTTTGTTCCTTTCTAGTTCATTTCCTTTTGGTCATTTTGCATCATGTTTTTCCCTGTTTATTGCCGTTCATTAAATTTTGGGGGCATAAGGGAAAAGTGTAACCGTTTCAATCAGAAGTTTCAGTGGTTATGACCATCGCACATTCTATTACGAAAAGACTCAAAAACAAACTTCTAAACTTGAAAACAAACTCTAGCATAGATGGCAATGGAAAGAACAATGTTAGGGATCACCCTTAGCGGTAGGAAAGGGTCCAGGAGAAGACAACAGGTAAATACCGAACAGGTAATTAAGCATTAAATCTTTAATTTTACACGAGGTCCAACGTTGTTATAGGGACTGCATGATAAAATCACTTTTCATTATTGTAAAATATTACCCATTTATAAAAATGAATATATATATATATATGTGTGTGTGTGTGTGTGTGTGTGTGTGTGTATGTATGTGCGTATATGTGTGTGAATATCTGGCCATCCAATAAGTAAAACATATAATCTGAAAACAATTGAATGAATGATATTTTCGCTATTCAAAATTGCATAAATGTTCACATGGCTGATTGAAGTGATAGTTCTCCAATGATGAAAACCAACGAACCGATTCAGTTCTCTCCTTCCAAATACATCTAAAAGGACAAACATCAATGCAACCTCCCGATTGTTACCAAAAGAGCTGGAACATCGGATTTAACCAAAACATAAACTCTAAAACTGGAATCCATGCAGCGTGCACGGAAATAAACAGGGAGATGACTGGACTGCGTGATATATTAGAGGGAAAAAAAACAGGAATCAGAGACATCATGGCATCGGTTATAAAACCTAAATGGAAATGAGCTGATCAGACAATCGCTGGACATCACGACTCACAGAGTTGATCACCATAGATCCCAGAATGTGTAATTGCGGTTGGCAAGACAATAAGAACTAAACAAGTTAAGAAAGCACTGGTTCTGCGACACCCACGATAGAGTGTAATCTTAGGGAAGGTCCATGTCCAACGACGGACGATCACAGGTTTATGATGATGATATTGAATGATAGCATGAATCTGGTTCCTTGTTAGGTTTATATACAATCACAAATGAAATGTATTCATAATTGATTCAATATCAAAAAATAAAATTAAGATATGAGATGCTGTCAATTGGAGCTGCCTCCGAAATCATCATCATCAGTCTTTAACATCCGTCGTTTGACATAAACCGTCCCCAGAATTCGTCACAATTCTCAATCATGGGCGTTGCAGAGCCAGTATTTTCTGAATTTGTCTAGTTCATCTCTCCATTTTGTATTCTGACGGCCTAGGTTTCTCATGTGATCTGTGACGATCTATCTTGTGAGTCGTGATGTCGATCGGTTTTCTTTTGTTCTTGCAACATTGCCTGCCCATTGCCATTTTATTTTTTTGAATAGTTTCTATGTTGTCTCAGACTCCTGTTTCCTTTCTGATAATATGTGCTGTCTTGTGATTTCTCAATGTGAGGTTGGGCATGATTTTTTCATGCGTACGTTGTATGCTTCTCAGTCTGCAGGTCTGTCTCTTGATTAAGTTCCATGTTTCTGCTCCATAAGTGACTATCGGGAGAATGCATAGGTTGTATACTTTTCTTTTTAGGATTATTTGGATCGTCTGGTTTTTGAATGTTGAGCTTGCTCTGCTGAAGGCTTGCTATCCTATAGTGATTCTTCGCTTGATTCCCTCCACTTTTGAGGATCTCATGGAGATTTGTTGTCCTTGGTAGATGCAGTGGTTTACCTTGCCGAGTATTACATCTTTTATCTTGACTGTTATGTTCTTATTCTCATATGATTTTAATACGTTACTTTAATAATCAAATTGGTCTGGCTGGCTCATTTCCTTTTTGGATATTACATATTACGCTTGAAGGATAGTGCAAGTTTCATACATTACACTTATTCAATCATTACAAAACGCCAACCACAACTGAGTTCACTTTTTAACCGGGTCTGGCTGGCTATGTATGTAATAACAGTACAAGCCGTACCAATGGAGCAAGAGTACCAGGACTTTCAACATTTATTCATCTCAGAGAAGCTTTCTTATAATTTTGAACCAGAACAGAACCAGAAAGCCACGAATAGTCATTGAAACAGAGATAAATAACCATGAATGTACATACATGTAAGAGTGTTGTTAAAAAATGTGAGTTTAACTCTATTGAAAAAATCATTAAACCTTATAGACTGCATACACACGAATAGGAAATAGAAAAAGAAGTTGAAATCCAAAATGTGATTCATAATTTAATCAGACATTTTCCTTATGGGCACTTATCGTGCTCCGGAACCACATTCTTCTATTTTGTTTGTTACTTCGGCCATCTATTTCCCAGTTCTTTCCCTTGTCTTACGAATACTTTTTTATTAATGTACAATGTATAAATTGTCTCTTGTCAGGATCACAAGCTGTTTACCATGTAATCTTTTCTGGAATTTTAAAAACAAAACAGTTACATAAACATTGCATCCCAGCAGTGTAAATCAAACACTACCCTCTGTCTTACAACATAGCATATATGATAAATATAGTTGGTATTTCTGTTTAAGGTATTATGTGTATTGTATATTGATATTATATTATATTAGATATCATTTTTAGGAGGTTTCATTCACATAAGTTACAAAAAATGTATTTAACGATGAGAGATCAGTAATTATAACAAAAACATGTTCGTGCCATTTCTACTGAATGTTCACCTATGTGAATATTAAATCTGTTTTGTCTGTTTCAATCTCAGACTGCGTGCAAACCGACTTATAATATCATCTTCAAGAAAGTTAATTCGATAGAAAAACTTCTTCGAATTGATTCTCTACAAATATATTCGATTGAAGAATTCAGCAATTATTTTCAACTAACCTTGAAGTTAATTCGTACATGTCATATACCATCAAGCTTCCATCATTTGGTTTTTTTTTTTACTTCTAATTATCGGAAAAGGTATCTTTATATACATGGTTGAAACAAAACTAAAAAGACATATGTATATATATATAATTTATTTCCCAATATCATTAGATGTACCGTAAGTAATTTTTTCAATGTTTTCTCTTTTTAATGTCTTACACAGAATTAGATATTATTGTTGTGTGTGTGAATTCTTCTTGCTGGAATCATCACTTATTTACTACGTAACTGTTTCGGGGATTTTGAAATCAAACAGGTATATCAATATGGCTACTCAGAAACTATTTTATATGTGCTTCGTCTTATTATTTCTGGTGCTGTGACTTATCGCATTGTATGGATTTTATCTTATACTAGACATTTTTTCTGTTATAAAGGGTTTACTTACGTAAGTTAATCAAAAACATGTTTGACAATGAGTGATGACTAAGTATAACAGCAAACATGACTTGTGTCACGTTTATTGAGTGTTCAGCTACGTGAATATTGAATTAGTTCTGTTAAACATAAATTAGTTGCTACCAAAATCAATCTGAAATTTGACTAACATGGAGAGGGTTTACTATAATACTGAATGTACAACGTTCCCTCAGCCTCCTTAGTTATGTATACAGTAATCTCACAATTAATACTGCTCTCAAAGGACACCATGTGTATACGTCTGTGGCCGTCGGGATTTGGAGCTAAATGAATAGATACATTACACAAATACGTATATATATATATATATATATATATATATGTGTGTGTGCTACTTTGAAGTATGCATGTATGGATATTCATATATTAGCTATTGTATATTGGAGTATGCACAAACACATATATGCACGCATACATATATCTAAATATATGTGTATACATACTATTGCGTACAAAATATACACATACTCAGAATATCCAAGGATAAAAGTTAATTCACAAATAAATAAATTGGCAAAATACCTTATGACTTTTCCATTACTCGATACTGACAAATAACTGAAGAAAAAGAAGTAGCCCATACGAGGAACAATAACAATATTCTCGCTGCCCGGAGTACTTCATATGAGAAAACTCGAATACTAATATTGTCGGAAATTTTTTATTAGTTCCATATGTAGATCACAACAAAAACAGGTCTCTTGTCAGTATGCTATGTTATAAGTAATTTAGATAAAGACTTTTTTTTTGCAATAAGGAAAAAAAGTGTGATTAATGAATAAGTTACTTCGTCCGCCTTTTATTGGGTAGCAATCACTGAAAAGTCAATATTTTCTGAAAACAAAAGCATTGATACCACCAAGCTAAAACTAAGAGGCCAATTTGAACCTTTACCATGGACAAAACAAGGTTCTTTTCAAGGCATAATAAGAAATGAATGTTCAAATTCTAGTTCTACTTCTAGAGACTGAAACCGGAGAACATATATTGGAAAATATATTACGTTGTAAAACTAATATGTTGCACGTAAATTTATTTTTTTACACTTATCACATTCAATCAGAAATTTATCAAGGAACAAACTCATAATATATCATGACCGGTCTTTGGGTTCTTGAGTCTCTAAACAAGATTAACTTTGGTTCTCTTAAAAGTATAATGGGAATTTTTTTTTTTTTTTTTTGGCGAAGGCTTTTTCCTTGTTTCACTACATCAAATATCCCTGAAAAAACTGACTTCAAATCAGGGTAGATTTTTTTATTTTGACTGTTTCGATTCTGTTTGATTTGTTCATTACCTGCTCACCACTGTGCTTCAGTAGGTATCCTGATTGATATTTAGTTCACTGTAGTCTGCTACAAGGCCACAAGTTTTATAAAGGAAAAAAATTATAACAGTAGAAGAAATTTGTTAGACTAACAGGAACAGTCTGAGATACATATACACATTTCCATCTTGAATGCAATAGAATATATATATATATATATATATATATATATATATATATATATATATATATATAATGAATGCAATAGAATAGAATATAAAGGAAATCCCGAAAGGAAATTCATATGAATCTACAGACACATTCAAAATGTTTCGAATGAAACTCCGTAAAGTTTCAAAAAGCATTCTCTGATCCATTTGAATCAGGAGAAAATATGTAGATTCAGTTTTCGTGGATGTTTATCGTAAAGTTGGAGTGAAGAAAACCATTCCCCTTTACTAACATAATTCAAATCTATTGAAATGCTGTTTTTGTCATTTGCTGAATGCATCCACAAACTGTACCAAATGTGATGGTTGAGAAACTGACAAACAAAACTATCAACGTAGGTTTTTTCAGTTTTGAAACAGGTCTGGTTGGCTATATATATATTAATCTATTTATCAATGTATTTATCATGCATACAAGATGCATCGATGGAGCTAGATGGCTGAAAATATCAACATTCATTCCTCATTGTGTGTATTTTTTTTTCTTAACTCATCCAAGGATATTTTTTAAGAAGCGTTCAATTTAAAATGTAAGTTTATGCTTAACCTGTCCGGCTACGTTTACGCTTGGGGGGGTATCTAAGAATTTTTATGTTTTTTTATCAAAATTCAGTTTTAATGATGGAGATATGCAAAAATGAGTGTTTTGATATTCAACCCAGGAGTAGTTTTATTCAAAAAGTAACATGGGGATATATTTTTCAATTTCATGAATACGATGAACGTTTCAGATTACTCAGCTACTATAATCGAAAAAGTAGCAAACCTATTCACTCCAATGAATTAATTGTAAATGACGGGAATTTCCGTCCTATACGTTCTCTCACCCCTTTGCAGATGACGAACATTTTTATCAGCCACAAAATGAACATTTCCACTTAGAGTTACCGACGACATTTTCAACGTCATGCATCGAATGGATGAAGGGCGTTCAGATTCTGTTTTGGTTTCCATTGCAGAACACATCATTAATGTTTTGAAAATTTCTTCATATTTGAATTTTGACTGAGGGGACTATTCAATATGTCGATAGTTTTCAGTAGTATCATCTTGTATTCTATTTTTTATAAATCAAAAGTATTGTTTTCTTTCTTTCTATTATTATCATCATTATTATTATTATTATTATCATTATTATTATTATTATTATCATTATTATTATTATTATTATTATTATTTGGAATCTCACACCAGTTGCCTGGTGGTAACCGCTGGAGTTTGAGTGACAGCAAGTCTCCTCAAGTCTCCAGCCCTCCTCCCCTAGTACTCATAGGTCGCAGTAATTCTGCGATTTACAGTTTCGCACCAGTTGCCCAGTGGTTATCACTGAAGGCTGAGTGACAATAAGTCTCTTCAGGTCTTCAGCTATATCATTATTATTATTATTATTTCGGAATCTCACACCAGTTGCCTGGTGGTAACCGCTGGAGTTTGAGTGACAGCAAGTCTCCTCAAGTCTCCAGCCCTCCTCTCCTCGTACTCATAGATCGCAGTAATTCTGCGATTTACTGTTTCACACCGGTTGCCCAGTGGTTATCGCTGAAGGTTGAGTGACAATAAGTCTCCCCAGGTCTTCAGCTAACGTCTCCTCTCTCTTTCGCATATCATGACAGAGCTACGCTTCGTTGCAGTCCTTATATCTCTAGCACCTTCCTCAGTATCCGTCCAGTGCCCAGCAGTGCTGTGGTCTGTACGGTCTCTATCCTCCCCCTAATCCCGATCTCCTCCAGTCTCTCCCTCAGCGTTTTGGGGACAGTTCCTAGTGCGCCCACTATGACCGGTACTACCCTGGTTTTCATGTTCCACATTTTCTTTAACTCCCTTGCTAGGTCCTGGTATTTTTCCCTTTTCTCACCCTCCTTCTTTTTTACTCTATGGTCTGCAGGTACAGCAACGTCTACTATTTGGCAGGCCCTCCTTTTTTTGTCTACTATTACTAAGTCCGGCCTTCTTGCCTGGATGAGGTGGTCAGTTTGGATGTCAAAGTCCCACAGTAGTTTGTGGTTGTCATTCTCCAAAACTGCCTCTGGCTTGTGCTGATACCACTTTTCCCCATGGTTGAATCCCATTTGTTTACTTAGTTCCCAGTGTATCATCGTTGCTACTCTATCGTGTCTATGCTTATACTCCTTCTGGGCGAGTTGGCTACATTCACTAGTTATGTGGTTTACTGTCTCATCTCTTTCACCGCACATGCGGCATTTGCTGTTTGTCTGTGTTCTGTCGATTTTTGCTTTTATGTAGTTTGTCCTTATGCTTTTGTTTTGGGCTGCCATGATGAGCGATTCTGTTTCTCTCTTAAGGTTTCCTTTTCGTAACCACGTCCATGATTTCTCGTCTGCTATTTCTTTTATCCGTCTTTTAAACTCGCCGTACAATTTTTTCCCTTCCCACTTTTCTTTTCTAGTTTGCTGTACTGTTCCATTGTTTTCTACTTTATTGTTTGTCGCACTATCCCTCGCGCTCTTTATGATTTCTTCACTATTTGTTTGCACATATCTATCTAGGACTACTTTAGCTCTCTGGACACAATCTTCTATGCTGATGAGCCCCCTACCACCTTCTTTTCTCTTAACGTATAGCCTATCTGTATCATCCCTAGGATGTAATGCTTTATGCATCGTCATAAGTTTCCTTGTTCGCCTGTCCATTGATTGGAGCTCTTCCTTTGTCCATCCTAGGAATGGTCCTGTATACCTAATTACTGACACAGCCCAGGTGTTCATTCCTTTTATTAGAATTCTGCTATTTAATTTGGTTTCTAATATTTTCCTTATCCTTCTGAGGTATTCTCTCTTAATTTTCTCCTTCATCTCTTCCCGTTTTATCGTGTCACATTCAAGGACACCTAGGTACTTGTATCGGTCTTGTGCAGTCAATGCCCTAATCTTGTTGTTGTCCGGAAGTTCAATTCCCTCAGTCATTGAAAGCCTTCCTTTATGCATCACCATGATTGCGCATTTTTCTATCCCAAACTCCATTCCTATGTCCTCACTATATTCCCTTACTTCGTTGAACAGAGTCTCAAGCTCTCCCCTGTTTTTTGCAAACAATTTAATATCGTCCATGTACATTAAGTGGTTGACCTTACCTTTTGTTTTAGAGAAGTGGTATCCTTTGCTGTTTCTCAGGATTCTGTTAAGTGGTATCATTGTTAGAACAAATAATAGTGGGGACAACGAGTCTCCTTGGAAGATTCCCCTTTTTATCCCTACCTCGGCTAGTTTGTCCCCTGCGGCTGTCAAATCTACTTTCCAGTTTTTCATCGAATTACCAATGAATTTAACCACCGGTTCGCTAATTTTGAACATTCTAAGGCATTCGAGTATCCAGCTATGTGGAATCATATCGTATGCCTTTTTGTAATCTATCCATCCCATTGCGATATTCTTTCTCCTTTTCCTTACTTCTTTTAAGATCATCTGGTCTATGTAGAGTAAATCGTTTGCCCCTTTGGTTCCTATCCTACACCCTTTCTGTTCTTCTGGTAGTAGCCCCCTTCTATCCATTGACATGTATATTCTCTCTGCTATTTGCCCGGTCAGGATTTTCCACATAAGTGGTAGGCAAGTGATTGGTCTATAGTTGCTTGCTATGTTCCCCTTTTCTGGGTCTTTTTGGATGAGGGTGGTTCTGCCTTTAGTCATCCATTCTGGTGCTTTGCCTTCATTTAGACAATTTTGGAGTAGGTGGGTGAGTCTACCGTGTAACGTGGTGAACTTTTTGAACCAATACCCATGGATCCCGTCGGGACCCGGTGCTTTCCAGTTGGCTACTTTCCTAAGAGTATGTTTCAATGTGGTCTCATTCAGTACTATTGGTTCTCCCTTGTCTATATCTTCTAGTTCTTTTCTCATGTTTCCTAGCCATTGCGGTGTTACATTGTGTCCTTTTGGGTGCCCCCATATGCTATTCAAATAGTTCTTGGCCTCTGTGGCATCTGGTTTTATGTCCTGCCTTCTTTCCCCATTTAAATCTTGGTAAAACTTTTTCTCATTGTTTTGGAATGTGCGGTTTTGTGTGTATTGGGCCGATCTTAGTCTGTATCTTTTTAGTCTTGCCTCTTTAGCTAGTCTTTTCTGGTGTAACTCTTCGACTACAGTTGCGATGCCTTTTTGCGCTACCTTACATTTGTTATAAAGTCTTACTCGTGGTCTGTCTGTGTGTGGTGTATTTCTAAGCAGTACTTCGTCTCTCTGTAGTTGGGAGATCTGCCTTTGTAACCTTCTCTCCCAGTTAGGTTTCCCTTCCCTATTATTGCTCAGGTTCCTATCTTGTGTTGTGAAACTTTGTGCTACCATTTTCGCCCCTGCATAAATTAGGTTGTTGAGTTCTAGGAGGGTGTCTGTTTCTATGTGCTGTAAGAGGCAGTTGACCTGTTCGGTCACTTCTCCGACTTTCTTTCTGTCTTTGTCTCTTAGGGAGGGGAGTGTTGTTTTCTCTCCTCGCATGATCTCTTTCAAAGCTTGTATTTTGCTTTTCTCTTCTTCCGTTGGTGCCTCGTCATCACCCTCTGGTGCATAGCTTACTGTGGGGGTCTCATGGGGGATTATTTTAGTTTTGTTATTGGTACTAGTTGTGCTGGGGGGGCATTTTTCAGATGTGTCACCTGAATCTCTCTCTACATTAATGCGAATCTCTAGTAGTTCAGTCTCAGACAACCATTTCTTCTTTTGCATTTGCTTTACTTGGTCAGCAAGGTATTATTATTATCATTATTATTTGCAATCTCACACCAGTTACCTGGTGGTTACTGCTGGAGTTTGAGTGACAGCAAGTCTCCTCAGTCTCCAGCCCTTCTCTCCTAGTTTTCATAGGCCACAGTAATACTGCGGTTTACAGTTTCACACCAGTTACCCAATGGTCACTGCTCAGTTCTTCAGCCGACATCTCTCCTCTCTTTCGACCATCATGCCAGTGCTGTGGTTTACGTTTCCGCTTTCATTTACGTTCCTCTGTTAGGTCACTATTAACAATTAGTGTTGCAGTCTTTATATTTCCAGCATTTTTTCAATTATCTGCGCAGTTCCTAGCAGTACAGTGGTCTGTACAGTCTAAATCCTTCCCTTTATCCCAATCTCCTCCAGTCTCGCCCCCAGTCTCTTCGGGACAGTTCCTAGTGCGCTTACTATGACTGGCACTGCCCTGGATTTCATATTCCACATCTTCAGTTCTCTCGCTAGATCCTGGAATTTTTCCAGTTTTTCACTTTCCTTTCTCTTTACTCTATGGTCTACAGGTACAACTACGTCTACTATTTGGCAGGTCTTCCTTTTCTTGTCTACAATTACCAAGTCCGGTCTTTTTGCAAGGATGAGTTGGTCTGTTTGGATGTTAGAGTCCCTGAGTAGTTTGTGGCTGTCGTTCTCCAGGGCTGCCTCTGGTTTGTATTGATACTACTTTTCTGCATGGTCAAACCCCATTTGTTTACTCAGTTCCCTGTGTATCATCGTTGCTTCTCTATCTTTTCTGTGCTTATACTCCTTCAAAGCGAATTGACCACATTCACTAGTTATGTGATTTACGGTCTCATCTTTTCAACCGCATAGGCGGCACTTGCTGTTTGTCTGTGTTCTGTCGGGGTTTTTTTTATATAGTTTGTTCTGATGCATTTGTTTTGAGCTGCCATGACGAGCAATTCCGTTCCTCTCTTCAGGTTTCCTTTCCGTAGCCATGTCCATGATTTCTCGTGTACCACATCTTGTATCTGTCTTTTAAACTCTCCATACGATTTTTTCTTTTCCCATTTTTCTTTCCTAGTTTGTTGCGATGTTCCGTTGTTCTCTACTTTGATGTTTGTCGCTCTGTTTCATGAACTCTTTATGATTTCTTCACTATTTGCTTGCACGTACTTTTCTAGATCTGCTTTGCTTTTTCTCACCAGTTGTCTGATGGTCACCGCTAGAGACTGTGGGACAGCAAGTCTTCCCAAGTCTCCAGCCCTTCTCTTCATACTCACAGTCTACAGCAGTGCTGTATATAGAGGTCTGACACCAGTTGCCTGATGGTCATCGCAGGAAACAAGGTGACAGTAGTCTCCTCAGGTCTCCAGCCCTCTTTTCATACCGCCCCACTTGGTGCAGCAGCGCTATGATTTGCACTGCCCCCATCATGCCCTTTCCTTGGCTATTAGACCATTGTTACCAGCTGTCAGTCGTAAGTCTCATATTTACAGCACTCTCCACGGTATTTATGTGGTCCCCAGTAGTGCTGTGTTCTGTATGGTCTAAATCCTCCCTCTTATCACCAGTTCCTCAAAACTAGTTTTCAGTGTCTCTGGTACGGTTCCAAGTGCACCTACTATTACTGGCACAACATTACCTTTCCTATTCCCCAGCTCCAGCTCCCTTGCCAAGTCCTGGTATTTCCGAGCTTTCTACTCTCTTTCGTATTTACTCTGTGATCTGCAAGCACAGCCATGTCTATTTCTTCGCAGGTTTCTCCTCCCCTTCTCCATGATTACCAGGTCTGATCTTGACATTTGGACGAAGTGGTCAGTTTTAATGTCAAAATCCAGTCTGAGAGTAATTTGTAGCTTATATTTCCCAGGCCTATATCCGGTTTGTAATGATGCCATCGTCTACAATCCCAACCGTTTGCTCAGTTCCCATTGTATCACCGTTGCTGCCCTGTCTACTCTGTTTGTGTGCTCTTCCCGGGTTTGTGGATTACATTAATTGGTTACGTGGTTTACAATCTTGTCTATTTCTCCACATAGGCAGCATTTGCTGATTGTTTGAGTCCGATCAATTTTTGCCCCAATATACTTAGCTATGATGCTTTTGTTTTGGGCAACTATGATTAGCGATTCTGTTTCTCCCTCCATGTTTTCCCTTGCTTAGCAATGTCCATGATCTCTCATCTGCGATATTTTGTATTCGTCGTTTGAATTCCCTGCGTAGCTTTTTCTGTTCCCATTTTCTTTCCTCGTTCTCTGCTGTGCTGTTGTTGCATTGGCTACTTTCCCGCTGTTTTTTTGCACTGCTTCGGGTGCTTTTATTATGTCTATACTACTTGCTTGTACATACTTTTCTCATCCTGTTTTTGGCCTTTTGGACACAGTCTTCTATACTGATGAATCCTCCACTGCCTTCTTTCTTCTCCTTATATAGTCTCTCTGTGTCACCCCTGAGGTGTAAAACCATGTACATTGTTATAAGCTTCCTTACTCGTCAGTCCATTGATCAGAACTCATCTTTTGTTCATCCAAGGAATGGACACGTGTATCTTATTACTGATACTGCCCATGTGTTAATGCCTTTTATCAGTTTTCTGGTGTTTAGCTTAGTCTCTAAGATTTACTTTATTTTCATGCTGTCTTAAGGTATGATTTTCTTATTTTCTCTTTCATTTCTTCCCATTTATCAAGTTAGATTAGAGAACTCCCATATATATATATATATATATATATATATATATATATATATATATATATATATATATATATATATATATATATATTGTGTATGTGTGTTTGATGCTCTGATTTTTCGTTGTCCGGTAATTCGATTCCTTCTGCTGCTAAAACCCTTCCTTTGTGCATTACCATCAGTGCACATTTCTCTCATCTGAACCCCCATTCTGACGTTGCCGTTGAACTCTCTCACTTTGTTGTACAACATTTTGCACTCTTCCCAATTCCTTTCAAAAAGTTTTTTTCGTCGTTCGTATTCAAAAGGTCGTTGACCCCCCGAAGAATTTGAATCCTTCGCTGCTTTTGAAGATTACGTTGAGTAGTATCATTATTAGAACAAATAGTAGTGGGGACAGATCCCCCTGAAAGAATACCCTTATTATACATACCTCTGATGAGTTTTTCCCTGTAGCTATCAAGTGTATTTTCGAGTTTTCTTAAAGGGTTTTCAATGAATTCTAACCCTGGTCCGTTAATCTTGAATGTCTCGAAGCATTCAAGTATCTAGCTACGTTGTATTATGCCGTATGCATTTTTTTTCGGTTAATCTATCACATTGCAACATCTCTTCTCCCATTTTTTACTTCTTTTAGGATCCCCTGGTCAATGTGAAGCAAGTCAATCGTTGTAGGCACGTGATTGTTCTATAGTTGTTTATCTGTTCCCTCTCACTATGTCTTTTTGAGTGGGAATCGTTCTACTTTTGGTGATCAAGTTTTGGACCATGCTTTCATCAATGAGTTAGTTAATGAATCAATCAGGTACTACAGTGAATTTTTTAAATCGATATCTGTGGATATGTGTCTTTTCAGTAGTCCCCATATATAATTCCAGAAGTTTTTCTGCCTTTGTGGCGTCCGATTTTATGTTGTCTTCTTCCCCCGTTGGAGAAATCCCCTGCGAGTGAGCTGCCTTCTATTTCAATATTCCTGCCGATTTGTTGCAGTTCTTCCTCAGATAATCATTTGATTTGGGGGATTTGCTCCACTTGGTCAATAAGCCGCTAATTTGATGCCTCCACAGTGGATTTTCCCGCCATATTTTGAGCATGCATTCTCTATAACGCGACTCAGATCGATTTGATTTCCAAGTAGCAATACTATACGAGCTGGTCATCCTCTTTTTTTCCTTATTCTGGTCAATGAATGATTTTTCCCTTACCCCCCAAAGCCATCAAAGGGGCATGGGGGAAGGTTTGGCCAACAGTAATTTGGTAACGAATATTTCCTTCCTGAAGACCATTAAGGGAACACGAACTGGTGTTCTTTCCAGCAGTCACAGAATGATTACTAGGCCCCTCCGGATGTGGGGTTATTACACACAAATCTTGAATTTCTATTATTAGTAGTAGTAGTGAATCGTTGCACAAGCAGTGATTGCTGGCCTTCACTAGAGATCAAGTCACAGTAAGAGTCCTAATGTTGTCGTTGCTGGCTTTGATTTTGTTAATGTCAGTCACCAGAGATCTAAGCCTGGCAACTTTTTGAGTTATGACAGTCCGGGCTTAAGAGAGAGAAAAAGTAGAAATCAGGGCATTAACATATAGAGAGGATACAGCACTTTCTCGAACAAACTTCTATATATACACAAAGTGATGTGTGCTAAGTTTAGTACATATATCCACACTGACAGGAATTTTCTAATAATATGTGACTAGGATGTGACAGTTATCGTCTGTATTTCATATACGCTGGGTTTTCTGTTTTCCCTGATTCATTCCGTTAGTTATTAAAGGACTCCAACAAAAATCAGTATCATTTGTGTTTAAAGTTGCCATATTTTACTGATTTTTATTTCGCTGCCACTTTATTTTGAGATTTTTTCAAATTCCTCAACGGCAATGATTCTATCCGTTGGGACAGTCATATTTACTAGGGGTTACGTTTTTGTCTTTTGAGTTATTTATTGGGATGTGATTTTATCAAGATGTACTGTCAAGTCCCACAATATGTTTACGTCTTTTGCTTGGTGATTGCTTCAGACTGGTTTTCGTACCGATTCTCAGCATATGGGGCGTTATAATATTTGTGGATGTTCCAGTTTAGATGCTGCCCAATTATTTTATGCGCCATGTCTTTTTATGAGTAGTAGTAGTAGTAGTCCAATCGCAGTTTCTCTACGAATGAAGACTTTGCTAGTAATGAGCAGTGAACCTGGATCACAAATCTGGATTCGACATATTACGCGGAATAGACGTCCTTTCGTATAATTTGTTGAAGAAACTAAGAATATCTTGCAGATTCCGTAATCGAAATGAGTTGCCTACCCCTGCAGCAAATTATACCGAGCAATGGTCTACAAAAGGTCAATAGGTAATCTCCATATTTGTTGGAAATTTGCTCAGAGTTCCGGCATTTTATCTTTACCAAATGCATATTAAGCAGTTGAGTTGTTATACGTAATTGACCAATGCATTCCTTAGATATTTGAAAATGTTCCTCATCTGATACGTGCCCACCTCTCAAAATGAATCCATGTATCATAAGATATGAGCCAAATAATAATATAGACCCCTAAAATATCAAACTACGAACTTTTTGAGAAATCAGTCATATATATATATATATATATATATATATATATATATATATATATATATATATATAGTTCGTTTTTTTTGTATTTATCAAGAATACATGGTGCCTGCATGTAAAATAGTGAAAATCAGTACAATTGGTGATATGCAATCACAAATGGAACAAAATCTCAAAGTTGATGTACACCTCTGATGATGAAAATTATTCACTATCTATCTACGTATCTATTCATATATCCTTCTATTTCTTTCTTTCTCTCTATCTCTCTCTATCTATCTCTCTCTCTCTCTCTATATATATATATATATATATATATATATATATATATATATATGTATATATAAATAGTTATATTGTGTTATATTGCAAGCCTGATTTTTACCAGATATTATATATATATATATATATATATATATATATATATATATATATATATATATATATATATATATATATGTATATATGTATATATATATATATATATATATGTATATATGTATATATATATACATATATATATATATCACCAGTCCACTGCAAGACTTCCCTTCCTCCTCCCCTGATTGTGACTGTTGTGCTGCACTGGCAAACTATTGAACTCGTCCGTCGATCCATGTAGAATCAAATATAACTAAATGTTTGCTTTGCTAAATTGATTGCAATAAAATGTCGTTGTTCTTCCTCAATGTTCCCGTTTTTAGCTCTGAAAACCAAGTGATTTGAAGCGATATATTTGTTTATTCAAATACAAGTAATAAATAGATATATATGTATATATATATATGGACACTGGCAACTGACTACTTAGACTAAAGTATCAATATTTATAGTCAATTATTGATGTCATTCCCAAATGCTCACTCGGTTTCTGTCTCTAATAATATTGAATGCCATAGACACAACATTTTTACGAAAGAATCAAGCAATGGGACTAAATACAGTATGTTGTGTTCATGTCTTTTTTAAGGACATTAGTACTAATTCAATACTGACTTCGCTTAAATTTGAGCTCAGTTCGTCAATTGTGTTTTCCATGTTGATAACCATTCTTCTACTGCACATGTTCATCTCTTCCCTACTTTCATTTCAACCCTTTCTCCGTCTCCCCCTCTCTCTCTCTCTCTAAATATATATGTATATATGTGTGTGTGTGTGTGTGTGTGTACGTCTGTGTGTTTCTATTATTTACTGTATTTTTTCCATCAAGTGGTAATATTTTAGCTGATAAAAATAGCGCGTAGACCCCATTTGAAAAATGCATTCTTCAAATAAAAACCAGTCCAGTAGTATTTCTACAACGAACAATAAGCAATATCATCGGAAATCGGATATTACACGGATACATTTCACTAAGATCAACTAGTACATGCAAAATGTTTCAGAAATGACTCACACTTAAGGATAACAGGGTTGGATTGATGTGCACGTTAATTTGATGCTATAATATAAGACATATGGTAACAAGTGTACTAAGGGACGACAGTAATTATAAATTTAGAAGACTGCATCATACGCTCGCCCCATGTGAGCATCCACTACTCTGTGTTGAGTTAGATATGTCTTTTTCCTGTGATGAAATGTTTATGTTATGAATATAGATTTGGTTAAAGGGAATCACTTTCAAAATTTATTGAGAAGGTAAAACATATTTGTAATCAGAATCATTTTATATTATTTGTTACCTTTCCTGCGTTATTTTCTTTTTAAATAGCGTTTGTCTGGGAGCCTCTAAACAGCATTCATCTCTCCTTTTTTTAAGCCTGTCAATGAATTTTTTTATCAAGACTTTGATTCTCAAATGAAAACAGACAACTTCAGCATTCAAACAGTTTTTCATTAAACTTGATTACAAAGGATGTTTGTTAGCTTTAAGGATAGTGTTCACGTTTACTGTTAATGTTCGGTGTTAATGTCTAGTAATAACGGCTGTATCAGTCAATTACAGAATGAATGAAGGCAGCCAACACGTCATTAAATGGTGATGGTAGTTTTGCCGTCCATATATTTAGAATTTGATACGGGAATTGTAACCATCGCCACTTACCATCATCATGCTGGAATTTATGTCTTGAAAAAAGTTCTTACTTTCAAAAAAGTTCAAATATATACACTCAAAAAAGACTGTTGCGTTCTTTTTGAAACACTCTGTATATTCAGAAAGAATGAGAGAGAATGAAATGAATATTCACTGGATGAGAAAAATCGGGTGAAAAAACCCCAAAGAACTATAATTTTCAAAATGGCTTCTAGCATCAATATTACTCAGCGTCTGCTGCTTGTATTCATTGATAAAGAGCAAAGGTTTCAGAGCGGGCTAGATTGCTTTTAAATCTTCAAAATCATCGAGTCGTTGCTAAATTTTCACCCCAAGAAACAAATAAAGAAACAACGATATTCTGTGGAAAGTAGCCTGCAAGCTTGTGTCAGATGATTCCTTTTCGTAGCTCTGACGACCAAATTCTCATTGCTATTCATGGATGTTTTTAGAAAGCTGAGTGCTCCTAGCGTTAGTGAGAGATACCACATAAGGAGAAACCAAGGTTGTCGTTAAATGCAAAGGCCTTGTTGCTAGAATACAAGAGGGCAGAGATTATTTACTCGAAAAAAACAGTATACAGGAATCGTCGAATGAAGAGTTTGGATCCTAAACGCGATTAGAGACATTTAAAAAATGTTTAATTAAATTAGAAAATCGAATTCTTGATTTCACTATTTTTTTCTTGTCAGAATTTAATACACTGCATGCGCACGAAATATTGCAATAAGATAAAAACATCCAATGTAAAATTTGATTTTTAATTTAATTTACTTTAAATGGTGCTTATTCCTTTTTTGAACCAAGCTTTTCAAAAGTAGAAGAAAAATGGATTTTTTATTCTAGCTTTTACTTGGAAAATCAAATTTCTTATCTCTGTCGTGGATGTTGACACATCGTTTCAGCTGTTTCATTGTATGGCCTTTTCCTGCAATGATCTGTGATCACTGCCACTTGATATAAGGGAGACAGCCCCAAGAAGACCACATTAGTCGTGTGCTCTTTGCGGAACAGCGTATGCATGCTAAAAGAACCTGGTGCTCAGTCCTGTCTTTGTTAGTCAAAATGTTCCGCTAATTGTTGACAGAACATGGGTTAGGACAGACGCAGATCGAGCTTTTAGCAGCATACAGAATTTGTTATCCGCCGACGGTCACCCGTCTTGGTAGTGATGCGACAACGTTTAACTTCGTTTATCGTTTGGAGACCAGATGTATCGCAACGTAGTATGTGTGTATATGTTATCAGTATATCTGTAAAGACACACAGCTTCTTTTTTTTCTTTCGGTTCCTCTCTCTCTCTTCCTGGTGGTACAAAGCAAAAAATAAACGGCACAAACGAAGATGTTTAACCTTTAACCACAACGCTAGTAAACAAGTTATGCTATTTCTATTCCATAAGTTATAAACCGGAGAAAAAGACCAAAAGGAGAGACCTTATGGATATTGCATAATACACTTGAAAGAGACTTCACGTGTTCTAAATATTCCATTTAGTTATTTTGGGGTGTGTAGCTCAATGATAAAGATTTTAACCTTATGCAGACGAAACAAAAGAGAATAAAAAAAAAAGTCTTTTCATAACTATCAAAAATGTTCATACAATTCTTGACAGCATTTGGCTACATTTGGAAATATTTATATCCGTCATAATAATTTAAAAAATGTTTCCAATAGAAGTTGATCCCCGTTAAGACGTCTGGAACAAAATAAAATAACCATTGCATCAAAAAACGAAAAAGAAAGGAATCATTTGAAATACAATGTAGTTCATTGGGAAATTGGATAAATGTATATACGTAAACAATAGGAAATGAGAGAGACTCGGGGGAACTTTATTTGATGATTGAAGAATTCATTGATGTATTAATTAGTATGCTATACATGTTTTGGAAGGATATCTAATCTTCAGGAGCATGTGTGTACTTTTCAGTGGTTAAAATGTTTCCCTAAAATACAAATTTGGCATCAGATGTCTTATTTTGGAAGCAGAAATGAAAATCAATTCCTTTGGGGTCATAATGGTGAGTCTGGACAGCATGGTTGGATATCCTGTTGGAAGTAGTAGCAGCAGTTATGGGTATTTTATTGATTGTGTTGGTCAGAGGCGTACATTCATGAGCATTGGTTGCGATGGATGCTGGGGAGCTGGATAAAGGTTTAGTGTTGGACTGTTTGGGTGCTTAGTATGTTGGGGATGAGACGATCTCTAGTATAAATCAAGATATTGGTGTAAGAGGGTCCCTGTTATGTACGATTGAATATCCCTTCCGGAAACGTATGTTGCATATCCTTAATGGATATTCTGA
This sequence comes from Thysanoteuthis rhombus, assembly GCA_963457665.1. NCBI lineage: Eukaryota > Metazoa > Mollusca > Cephalopoda > Oegopsida > Thysanoteuthidae > Thysanoteuthis > Thysanoteuthis major. The sequence continues at coordinate 55,670,520 of OY735220.1, forward strand.
AATGTCTGGTGGTTTTGATTCAAGTGTGTGTAAGGTTTATACATCAATTTTAAACACTGTATAGCCTGACGTCTTTCTTTCTGCCTCTGTTGTGCTTTCTGTTTTGTAGTAGTGAAGTAAAAAAGAATAAGATTTTTTTTAGTTGCTCTCTCTCTCTCTCTCTCTCCCTCCCTCCCTCCCTCTCTCTTTCACCCTCTCTCTCTGTCTCACACACACACACACTTCCTTTCTTATGAACGCTTCCAAACGATTCAAATATCGTCTTAACAGAAAAAAACTTTTGGCTTTCTCAAAACAGACGAGTTTCATTGCAGCTGAAATTGGTATAAAACACGATGTATAATGAAAACAAAAGGATGCTTTTATTCTAAGTCAAATATTTATTGTCATTACTTACTTCAACCTATAGCTCAGCACATTTCTGTAACCTCCAGCTTTTTTTTTTTTCAGAAGCATTCATGAACATTGCTTATCCCAACCCTCAGCACTCTCCTGGGAAATCCATCGATATTGTTTTACTTATCCTTCAGCCCTTTCGGTGAAATGATAATCCACATTGGCTACTGTAACCTTTAGCTATTTTCAGAAAAATCCCTCAACAATACTTATTTCGACCTTAAACTATTTTCAGAGAAAACAGCCGACATTACTTGGCATAACCTTCATCCCTCTTCACTCATAGGTAATTTTTGCTTTGACGTACACTAACCTAAGACGATGTTTAACTAGCACAGAGAGTCTGCAAAAGTCATGCAAAGGCTTTAAAATAGTATAACTCTCCATTAAAACGTATAATCAAAAAACATTATCATCAGAAATTACCTGAAAAATTAAATTAGACGCAGAGGTTACTTGACGATTCTATAATACACAATCTTATGATGACATGCATATACTTTTATTACTGCCCTAATTCCAGCTAATTATCATGTTTGATAATACTTTTTAGAGCCTTTGCATCACTTTTGACTATCTTTATGCTGATCAAATACCTACATTAAATACATATATATATGTCGGTCAAGCAGAATTCGCCACTGCCTTAATAGTGAATAATGCCCATTTGGTCCAACATTACATGTTTGATATTTTATGTTTTGGGATTCTGGGAAATTTCCGATCAAAATATTAATTTGCATTTTTTCCTAATTATTACCAAAAGTCAAACTGAACAAAGAGTATGATGGATCTGCCTAAACGCAGTGATTAAGTGAAGAGTCCAATCGTCAGTACAATTCTTGAAATGAAAAACGACTGGTCTCCGGGAGTAACTTTCAATCATGTTGCGACAAACGCTTTGTTACCATTGTTCTAAATATTCGCTGAATGAGAGGAATGAAAACCCTCGAAGAAAGAGGAACCTGTCCACCTGCCTTGAAAATCAGCATATTCGATCCTAGAAATAAAAAGTGATTATTACAAACTGGTAGGCGAAACTCTGACGAAAACTGTCAATATAGTTTCTTGTCGGTTTTTTTCTTTGCGTATGTACTTTGTCTGCCCAGATAGTGTAATACTTAGCACGTCTTCTGCATATTCAGAACGTCCTGGGTTCGACATGATTTCTCTCTAGAGCAAGACTACAGTCTCCACAAGAATCAATGAATGAATTCTTGACTCTGACAACCTTAGCAGCCCCAGAGTCCAACTCTACTTCAACTGACATTCGTCTAAAGATAATTACTGTAACGTTTGTATTGTATATATGATAAGTTATTCTAAAAGAATATTTTTGATGGAAATGTATTCATCAAAATAGAATTCACCCTTGCATATGATTGATACATTTTCGTTAATATCTGAGACTCGTCAATTCAGCTCAGTCAGTAAGAGAGCCCGCTGGCGATCAGTTGGTCGTCTGTTCCAGACTTTGTACAGGTGTCTAGCAACAACCACTTTTTCCAGATGTATTTTCCTAAGCAGATAATATCGAATTCAATGTGTTCACCTTTTTTGATTTTTGTTTTATGTTCAGTTTTATTCTTGGAACTGGTCTTCGTTTCGGAACTAATCTTTGTTTTATTGTTATTCCTTTTATTATTTCTAAATTCAAATTTTTTTGGAACTGGTGTTCGTTTTAAAATATCATAATTGATGCAACATTAAATTTGTAAATTTCATTAGACTAATTCATAATCTGCAATAATTACCCGATTAGAAATTCAATATCACATCGTGTATTTTCTTTTTGGTTTTAGCGAAGATTCGTCGTAAAAAAAAAAAGACGTATCGTCAATTATTAATTTAACACCGAAAGTTTCGAGATTCGATAATCATTTTTCACACAAACATTCGACCAATGTTCCTGGACGTTTATTGATATTTTTGAAAAAATAAATTTTCAAAAAACTTGGATAATTTCTACGTCTCCTCTCATCTTGAAAGACGGTCTCAGCAGTTTCAGGACTTTGCAATGCTGCGCCTGTGCACTTAGTATGGGGGTGCCCAATTTCCATAGATAGACGGATAGATAGATGTAAACAGACTTAAGTAAATAGATGGATACGTAAATAGATAGATAGATAGATAGATAGATAGATAGATAGACAGAATTACGTGAATACATGGATATGTAAGTAGACAGATAATGGATACAAAGAGATAGATAGAAATGAACAGACTTTGATAGCTACCAAGATATATATATATATATATATATATATATATATATATATATATATATATATATATATATATATATATATATGTGTGTGTGTGTATATATAGAGAGAGAGAGAAAGAAAGAGAAGGGGGGGAGACAGAGAGGGGGAGAAAGGGAAAGAGATGATTGATAGATATATAGTACAGGGAAAGGACATAAAAGACGAGAACGAAAAATTGGAAAATACATTTGTACAGTCGAAGTGTCCCTGTCGTCCAAAATGGCCATATCCCCATATAACTATCCATCTATTTATCTAAGTCTGTTCATACCTATCTACCTATCTACCTATCTATGTATCTATTGACCTATCTGTCTATCTATTTATCAATAGAAACCACATCCATACCTATTCTGTTCGGTAGTTATGCTGAACGAACAATATCAAACTTAATTAACAAGGTAGCACATTCACCGGACACACACAGATAATCGACGAACTAACTTGATTAGACTTCATTGAATCTTCATGCAAGCTAAGCACCTGCGGCCTGTGAGTGCTTAATAAAGATTTTCGCGAAGTTATTATCAATTATTCTCTCCATTTTCTGTCATTTTTCATATCTTCCCAAAATGCATTATTGGAAACGGTCAACTAAAACTGTCAATACATGTTTACCCGGTTGTCGAATGGTTCAGCCCGGCGATGTATGTACGTCCTCATCTTTGTTTGCACGGAGAAAGAGGATAAGAGACAGATAAAGTGAAAATTGCATTTGGTTACATCGGTTCTCGTTAGATTGTTGGAGTTAGGGAGTGTCGAGTCTGGTCAATGTTTGGATGGGTGACCCTCTGGGTGTTTATTCGCTGTTCTACCACAGCAAAATATGACACAGGTCGAGGCCTAACGTGGGAAGAATAGGAACCTTCTGTCCAAAAATGGCTCCAGCCGAGGTGGCTTCGGTTTGCTAAGCAACCAAAGCAACCTCTGCCACGAAAGCGTCCACTTGGGGACCTACTCCGTGTAATGGAGCAGTGCTGCCCCGGGGAATCTATTTATCTACGGTCCCACCACAGCGGAATTTGACTCAAGGTCGGGCTTAACGCGAGAAGAATAGGTAACCCCTTCCAAAAATGGCTCCAGCCGACGCAACTTCGATTGCTGAGCGCCCGTTGAAGCTACAGCAACCTCCATCACGACAGTGCCCATCGGGGGACCTGCTCCTTTAAGTGCAATGGAGCAGTACTGCTCCGAGGAAACTGACCCCCTGCAACTTTGCCGAGTAATAATAGGAGAGCACATGGACGAGTCCAAAGGCCGCCAATGCGCTTAGCAGTGCGTAACTTCAGTAAAACCTCATTGACTGACGCACTGCACCGGCGCACACAGTCTTGACACCATCCACAACACCTAATCTCCGGCCCATTCAACGGGCAAGTGTCATTACCTGCACCTCGGGCTCCGTCATGGAACGGATACTACACTTTTATCTCGTCGATAAGGCCAGGAAAAGTGGTGGTGGAATATGGGCGATACCAGGTTCCGTATGCAGCAACCAGATTTTCTGCAGCCGTCTCTTGGTTCTATCGTCGAGCGCCAACTGGTCTGGGGGTGGGGGGCACATGACAACCCCCCCCCCCAGTGGACAACATACACAGATCCAAGTGGCAGCGATCATGGACGTATCAAATGTACAAGCCGTTTTTTAACCCGCTATCCGCCCAAGATGTTTTTATTGGGGTGGGGGTGTCAATTTACGATGTAATTTCATTCTACCTTAGCTTTTTTGTCGGATGCCGTTCACTAAAAAGTCCGAATTTTATAAAATAAATAAGCATGAACTCTGTCAGGCAGAAAGTAAGGTACGAATTTAGCATGAATTCACGTAGTCAATCTTACCAATGATTAGAAACCTTTTTATACACATAATGAAGAATGAATGTTTGAATCCTCAGCCCTCTAGCTCCATTGGTGCGGCCTATATGCATGACTCCTACATAGCCAGCCAGACTGACAAACTGATCTAAAAACTGGAAAAAAAACCAAAGTTGATATTGATAGTTTTGGTCGACTGTATTCTAAAAATTCTGAACACTATGCCATATTACATGACAGAACAAAACAGGAGTCAGAAAAAAATGCAAATGACCATGGGCTGGTGAAAGATGGTGAAGGATTTTATCTTTTTCTCCACGTGTACTTGTATATGTGTCTGTGTGTGTGTCTATGTGTTTGACTATACCATTTTGTTTACGGAGTTGAAAATTGGAATCAGAATCCCACTGGGCCCCCCTCTGACTAATGCTTGTTTGTTTGTTTTTAAAAAATTCTAATGTTTTTCAGCCTTATTTTGGGGGGTTTATTGATAACATCTACATTCTCAAGAATCTAAATGTTTTTAGATATTTTGTTGTTTTTTGTTTTTTTTGTTGTTGTTTTTGCTATGTTCCAGATGTTTTCCAATGGAAAACCGGACTGATGTTATAAATGCAAATTATTCTGACCATATTTACTATTTGATCGAATTTTTCACATGACTTCAAACTGCAAAAAGAGAATAATTTGATATTCTTTTCTCATTGCCAGATTTTGAGGGCATTTTTGACGGCTTTTTCAGTCACGTTCGATCTTCTATCTTCATCCCACGTGGAATTTAAATACTTTAGGCACATTCAACTGTTAAAATCCTTCGTAACCAAATCTATCGGACAAAATCAAACGGAAATGAGAATCGTCAACGTGATTTTGAAGCAAGTCGGCCATCAAATAGAGGAGAGGCCACACTTAGCATGCAAAAACAGGCCAACAAGTCGTCAGTTAGTAGCCACTAGGTGGGTTTGTGTACTGCTTGACAGCTGAATTCACAATGCCTATGATATAAGCCTCGTGTGCCACTATCCAAGTTTGGCTCCCAGGGACTTCTGGCTTCTCCCAGACGTAAAGTCGATGTTGAAAGTACAATTTCGATCCGTGGACGAGATTAAAAAGAATGTGACGAGATGATTAATGGTGATTCTCAAAGAGAATTTTGAATGCTGATTTGAAAAAGACGAAAGGATTATTAGGATTAGTGTATTTCGAGGTAGTTACTTCGAAAGGAATTAGCGCGCCGTTGCCTTTGGTAGATTATTTCTCATATACACAGCAACACCTTGAATTTTGCAATTTTAATTAAAGCTGGTTTTGATGTAATGCTGAAGGTTTTGTAATGCAACTTAGTAAGAATTGATGAAAGGTTAACAAATTAAAATATCACTTTGACTTTGAACTACGCAGTTTTCAACAGTCTTGAAATTTTCAGGCCGAAATAACCGCACTTATCGAGGTATACTGAAAATAGATAACTGGATACTTTGTAAACAGATATCAGAGCTATAAATTGACCGTCTGGAAACCAGACAAAGCTCATCAAAAGAATCATTAGCAAAAAATGGCAGGAAAACTGTCAACATAGGTTTCTTTAGTCTTCAAGGTGGCGCAGTTGGTTGGCTATGTATGTATGTATGTGTATGTATCATGCATACAAACCACGCCAATCGAGCTAGAGGGATAAAAAAAATTCGACATTTTATCGTCGATTTCTTTTAAAAATCGTTCTTTCTTTGTTAACCCCTTATATCATTTTAGTGAGATATTCCATTCTAATGCTAATTGGATCACTCTCTGTGTCAGTCATAATTGACGTTTGTTTGCTTTTTTTTAATTCAGATTTTTTTTAGCGATCACTGCCCAACAAAATGCAAGATTTATTCATCACCCATTCCTCCAATTTGTTCATTGACCACCCCCCCATACACACACAGACACAGCATGCTGCCAAAGGACGTTTGTCACGTGACAGTTTTTTTCCCATTTAGTGATGAACCAGACTTGCTTAGATTATAGTCTTTCTCCGATTTATAATCACGCCAAAAAATAAAAGCAACCAAGCCACACAGACAGTTAGAACATGACAATAAAATCTAAATCTTTCTCTCTCTCTCTCTCTCTCTCTCTCTCTCTCTCTCTCTCTCTCTCTCTCTCTCTCTTTCCAATTCCAATGATTTCTTTTCGAGATGAAAATATCGAAGCCGAACGCAAGTTTTATTCTCTCTGCACATAATGAAAGACGGAATGAGATAAAATAAGAAAAATGCTTCGCCTCAACCCCATCACTTAACAGGTGGTAAACACTATTTCCTCTTCATAAAATGTCTGTTTACGATATTTCTTCCCCAGCGTTTCCTTTCTAACACAACGCTGATCGTTCTCTCACAGATCTCACTCAATGGAACCAATTTTTTAATATAATTTTCTGCGATGTTTCTCCTGTTGTATTTATTTTATTTACTTCGTACTCTATTAGTTTTCAGATTTTGTTTCCTTCTAATGTTTGGCTTTCGATGCGTTCACAGCGTCTTCTACTGCAGTAAGGGACGCACGTCGCGCCGACCAAAAAGAGACGGTAGGAAACTGCCCGAACATGACGCAGAGAAATGTTATTTTTCTGTTCAAGTTTTGGGAAAACAGTTACACCTCTGGGAAGGAAAAGTTGCTGGAATGAAGCCATGTTTATTAAATATTTACAGCGAGCTTTTATCGGTGCTGGAAGGAGACTTACTCTTAGATAATAAAAAAGAATAACACACAGAACCTCTGGTAGTTAGATAAGAGAGAAGTGACGAATTTTAGGTAAAACAAAATAGTTTTTTTTTCTCTTTTCTATTTTCAGATATCTCAGATATGGAACATTCTTAAGATCTGCTAGTACTTCAATTATATTGCTGGCACGTAACGCAATTCCGATGGTGTTAAAGATATTAAACAGTAAAGTTTCTTAAAGAAGCAGATAACGAAATCTACATAAAGTTACTGAAAAAAAGAAGTGAACAAGTGACCAACTCGTTAGTTGTGTAGACTACTATTTCAGTAAATCTTGCATTAATTCCTGACCACTGACAATACCTCTGTTTTGCATGTTAAATAATTATCTGAAGTAAATTCATTTCTAAATCATTTCAATGAATAAAAATTGCACAAAATGATGACGGGGGGTAATGCATTTAGCATAATCACTTCTCTATCATGGGCATCGCAGAGCCAATACTTTCAGAATCTTTTTAGCTTGTCATGCCATCTTACTTTCTTTTGGCCACAATTTCACATATGATCGCTGGGGATCCACGGTGTGAGACAGGATATCCAGTGGTAGTCTAACGATCTTGCAACATCTCCAGCCAATTGCCTTTTGAGTTTTCCAACTGTTTCCATGATATCGTAGACCCCTGTTTTGGTTTTTTTTTTCTATAATATACTGTGCTGTCTTATGATCTCTCCATGTAAGGTTGAGCATGATTACCTCATTTGCATGCAGCGTTATTGTCTGATTTAGGGTCAGTCTTCTAGTTAGGCTCCATGTTCCAGCTCCATAGATGACTATTGGTATGATACATTGGTACATTGGTTGTAGTCCCCTCTTTTTAGGACGGATGAGATCTTCCTTTTCTTGAAAGTCAAACTTGCTCAACCAAAAGCTCGCCAACCTAGTATGATTCTTTGCTTTATTTCCTCTTCTTTTGATGACTTCATTGAGACTCACAGCCCTAATTAGATGCAGAGGTCTATTTTTTTCCAGTTATTTCCAGTCGATTTCGACCATTGCGTCTGCGTCCACAATATGTTTGTTACACATGACATTTGTCTCGTTGAAGTTCATGTGAAGGCCATCTTTCTTGTTTGCTTCACTTACATTGTCTAACATCATTTAGAGATCGTGACAGTTCTTAGCAATGAGGCTGTGTCATCAGCAAATCTGAGGTTACTTACGTATATGATGTCTATTCTGATTCCTTTTCGATTGTCAGTGACGCTCGTACTAACTCCTGACTTCGCTCTCACTCGAACGCATTCTATAGAAAGATCCATTGCAATAAATTCTATAGTAAATATATATCAATTCATTCCCATACTAGAACCAACCTTAATGCATTTTGATCGTAAAATCATCAACAATTCATTTACAAGATCAATATTCTGTCCCCCAGTAACACTTACTTTAATTGCCGACCACTGGGAGTTCAGTTTTCCTAACATTACACATTGAGATTGAATGACCAGCCATTCTCAGACAAGTATTTGGTCAAACACTGTAGAATTTTTAAATTGAATTATCAAGCTCCACTCTTGAAATAAAATGTTACTCTAAGGATTTTCAACGAAATTCATGGGAGAGGGGGGATATGTATTCTTTCGGGCACGCTTCTGAAGTAATATTTTAGCTCTGCCGAATAAGTTGGAGAGGTATATGTTCTATCTTGTATCTGTCTTTCTGTATCATCCTATCTGTTCACACGATATCTCCAAAAGTTCTCAGTAAATTTCAATTGGATCTTGTCGAAGGGTGCATGCTGATATGAGAAAAAAAAATGAATAAACTTCGGAGGGGGATTCATGATTTCTTCTGACTTTGTCAGTGTACAGCATTGGCAGTGATATGCGCTCTCTGAATGCTTCCTAGTGGTATAAGTTTTCTACCAGGATATAGAATAGTTAAATACTAATTTGTTTAAATTCGTATTTTTTCTGGATTCAAAAATATTCAACGGGAATCCAGGGATCTGCTCATTTTCTATCTGTTTTAAGTACTTGCGATGTGAACAATAGATGCGATGATTGTTTGAGCCCATCCAATTAACAAAATCCTACCTGTGATATCACGGGATACACTAACATCCAATAGGAGCAACAGAGTTGCTGTGTACGAAATGCGATAAAAAGTAATTTACTTGGGCTGAACGGTTTGTTTTCTCTGTAAGTAATGGACCTTTCTACTTGAAGTTACGTATAGAGAATTATTTTTAAAAAGCCGAATATGCTTTTTGTTACTCTAGGTTGAAGAGTCCTTTGTGTGACTAATGGAAATACTTCTTATTCACAACTGTGCAATAAAACAGCAATGGCCGAAGAGTCTGTCATCTGCAGCTGATGGGTTAATAATTAAGTTGGTTTTAAATCAGAGTCCATGGCTTCTTTTCTGTTAAACCTTCCAGCTTCCAAAAAGATAAAACGAAATCATACTCAGGAAAGGTTTCCCAATGTCGTGTATAAATATACACTTACCTGATAAGAAAATGTAACACCTGCAAAATCTTTTGAGTTTTTCTCACTTCCCCAAATAAAACATTTGTAGAACTTGTGTGGCTTTTGTTGAATTTGAATTACTGAACTCATTTCACTTTGTGTCTTTTCAGTGGTGCAGTTTTGTGGAAACGTTTAAGAACAACGTTTACTTACTACTGGGGAGATGACTGTCGTTCCCGAACTATCAATATTCTATTATATTCATGTTTGAACAATTTACTGATGAGAAAGATAAGATACTGTATGTTCAAATACTCATAGCCTAGGAATATCTATGGAATTAGTTTGATTTTCAAAAGTTTTCGGAAGAAGGGAACTTTAAGCACCCTTCCGAAAGTAGGGGGTCATGCGGTCTCTCACTTCTCATTTTCAGCACAAAATCTCTGAGTGTTTTTTTTCATTTCTAATTTTATTTTCCTATTTCATTACAGATTATTTGTTTTATTAGGTTTGATACCAAGTGAGAAGATGCAAACAATCAACATTAAATCATTATTGCATCTAATTGGCTTATCTGTTTTTTATAAATATTTCGCCCTTCTTTTGATGGGGTGCTTCATCAAAGTGAATTCGATTTCTGTGACGTATTTCTTTCGCATTCTATGGTATCAAATTTTATTTACCGACGATTTTTCCGTACGAGCCATTCCGTGTCTTCCAAAAGCTCCACTATCTTTCATTCCGAGGATATCTCCTTATCCGTATATGAAGGAAAGATCTCCATGGGTTACTCGTTAGAATATTCCTGGAGTCCCTATTCACACATTCCTGTATCTGAGGGACCAATACGCATCCATAGAATCTCCAATGATTCACATATTTCTCTTTCCCAACACTTACAGTAGTTGTAAATTGTAAATTGAACATTTTTCAGTGACGTATTTGTTTAGATAAGAAAAATGAATGTATAATATGCACTTCAAGTCACCTACAACTACTTTCATCTTTCATCTACCTCTAGAACTGGTGTTGACTTTATTTTTCCATCGTAACAAAAAAAAAAAAAAAAAATACCCACCAGTAATAGGGGCGTAAACCGATATGTAATTCCCACATTCCTCTACCGTGATTTGAACTCATGGCTAAGTGATACGCAGGAGGCTGTTCTACTGACTGAGTTGAATTGGAAACTCTTAGATATCAACAGAAATCCATCATACATATACGTACGGGATTAATTCATTTAAAAAAAAAACGAATACATTTATACCGAAAAAGAATATATATATATATGCATATTTTGTGATTTTCATTTTGCTATATATGCAATACAAGAGTTATAGCAATCATCTTCGGTCAGGAAAGAGATGGCAGTGGATTTGGACCCTGCAGCGACCAGACGTGTTCACGTGTAATGTTCTGTTTCAACACTTAGCGTTGTTGCCAATGGCCAGTTGAACAATCTCTGAGTCACATCTTTAGGTAAGTATAATAAATATATTATATGCGCATAAAATTGGCTACGATTATCTTTATTTTATCCTCCTTATTCTGGAGAAAGGAAAAAGCGTATCCAAAAATATTCTCAGGGCGTTAAAGAGCTAAATATTGAACAACCGTAACGAGCAAAGATAACGAAGAATTCAATCATTTTCAATATGTCTTTGTGTAATAGTTTGTGTGTTCGCATGGTTATGTGTTTGCGTGTTCGATTGTTCCAATGCTCCTGGCCAGACCGTTTTTTTACAGACTTGAAATTTGGCATTAGTACTTCACTAAAAACCTCCTAAAATGTTAGTTTTTTTTCTTGAGAGGGAGGGGGCTTTGGGGGCCCTACTTGAACGGGTTTATTTGCTTGTGTGTTCCTAAGCTCCTGGCAACATCGATTTGTCTACCGACTTGAAAATCAGAGTGCCTCATTAAACCTTTCATATTTTTGTTCACCTTTTGGGAGGCCTTACGATTGATAACATCAAGAAATAATGCATTCTTAGAAATTTAGATGTTTAATACCGTTATTTTTTACTCTATTTTAGATTCTGGTCTGAATTCTGTTATGTATGACATGGTCAGATCATTTTTCCTCTTTTATATACCTATTTTTTCACAAGGTTTCGGCTGCGTACTTTCTGCCTTTGTCGGGTGTTTATGGTTCTAGATTGTGGAATCAATACTCACAGTGCAGGCCCATTTGGACTTGACACATCATCTATTTTACGGTATATACGGGATATGGTATCGGGGTATTTCAGAGTTTCCTCCCTTTAATTTGACTTAGATGTTTTGCTTTCTTTGAGAGGTCTTTTATGATGAGAGGCTCTCAATTGTATTTACCAATCATCCTCCGATCGACAACTTGTACTTCATCATATAAGGGGTCCTTGCCGACCCTGCTCCCTCCAATTGTGGTTTATCATACCATGACTACTCGTACAAATCAAAGGATTTTCTATTTTACTTTGACAGAATTCAATCATATGTTGATTGCATGAACGAAATTCCATTTTTATGCAAATTTTCGTGAAATCAACTTCTTTTCAGAGGGAAAGTTTGCTTCTTCTTTTGTTTAGTTGTGACTTTTGATAAGAATGGTCCTCTGAATAAAGGGGCGTTATAAGATACTTGAAACTGAACAAACACATCCATCATCCGACTTGTTCTTACATGGATCACTTCAGCGGTTGTATTACTCATTTCATGTTTCTAATTGCAATGCTTTCTGTAAATTGGAAACAATATTTTCCATCTATATTCACCTCTATTTTCTTCAATCATATGCTTCCGAGACTTGCTGTAAACTGTTTAGACAAAATTGTATTCTTTTGTTCTTTTCCCTTTCCCATATTCATCTTATTTTCTCTCTATTAATTCTAATTCGTGCATTCTCATTTGCATGAATAACTCGACAACTTTTGTGTTGTTTTTTTGTTGTTGTTGTTGTTGTTCATGCTTTACTTTCGTGTGAAGTGGAAAACTTTCGTGTGTTCTACTGAATCAAAAAAAGAATTCTCTCAACCAATATGAGTCAAACAAAAAGTTCAGAATGAGATTATGAAAACTGAAGATGGAAAAGATTGGATGAAATTCGTGAGTACATGAAAATTGTGGTTCCAAATGTGATAGGAACCAGAGGAAAAAGCGTTTAATCAAATTAAAAATCAAATTCTTGGTCTGAACTTTTCATCTCTTGAAAACCTTATAAACTGAATATATTCTTACATATATGTATGTGTGTGTGTTTGTGTGTCCTTGTAATTCACCCATACTAATAGCTCTATACTTTGTTAAATATTGTGCTCTATGAGTAACTATGTACGGCGGATAAAATCGGCTACCACTTGTTTTCTGTTTGTTGTTTACTGATTGAGAATATTAATATACATATATATATATATATATATATATATATATATATATATATATATATATATATATAATAAAAAAAGAATATTTTGAGTTGCATTTATCGCGTTATGAACCACACTCTTCACATCCACTTAAGTCAGTTGATAATTTTAGAGAAAGACCATTAAAGCAGAATAAAACAATGTAAAACAGTTGTTTGGAAAGCAATTAGTAAATATATAGGCATATTGAAGAGCACTTTGTCAAAATGTTTAAAACACAAAACGTAAAATAAATGTACAATACCAGGTCTAAAGTACGAAAGCGGAGCATGGAAAGCACCGAAATCACTTGGAGAAAAAACTGAAAATAACTCGAAAATAAATTGAAAGAGCCTCGTTTTGGATATCTCTAACAGACAGAAAAGGATCGATATGGTTCAGGGAACAGATTAAACTAAAAGATATCATAGAAATATTTAAAAGACAGAAGTAGAGATTGTCTGGACACCTAGAAATAAGTAAGGACGATAGATGCTGCAAAAGAATCAGAATAGCAAATGCATTTGGAGAAGATCAGATAAAAGATGGAGAGATGAGAAGGAACGACTTGAAGGTAAAGACATCGCAGAGATTAGCATAATCGCAGACAACGTGGAATGGCTAATGTTATCCAAAAAACGATGATGATGAGGGATAGATAAGTATAACAACAGACATGACTCGTTTTTGTACCACTTTTATTGAGTGTTTACCGATGTGAATATTAAATCTGTTGTTTTAGAATCAATCGCGAACTGCATGCTAATCAGCTTATGATATGATTTTTAAAAACACTAGATACTAAAATAGATACTAAATCTAGATACAAGATACTAAATGTATAGAGTTTCAAATATATACGTTTTCATTTGAGCATATATGTATAGTTATGTACATGTAAGCATACTTACATACCTATACAAAATGCACGTATATTTCATATATAAGTGTGTGTGTGTGTTCCAAAATTAATGTTATTTTTTGTGTTTGTATATACATACATATCAACTTCGTTCTAATGTTATATGAAATTGATTTTATCTGCTGTATTCATAACGATCGGTATTGGTAGACACTTAAGAAAAGACATGGCTCTCTAAAAATCGATTAGTCACTGGAGACGGCACTCGTTAATTGTGTATGCGGTTAGTTTTAAATATGCTGTAATAGAGTTACTGCCTCTTCAGTTGCAAGCCAGGAACTCAATGTGATTAGCTGGATGCAGACAATTGTTTAGAGCAGTGATTTTGAAGATGGCCTGTACGCCCCACAAGAGGACTATTTGAATTCATTTGAAGGGCAATTGGGTATTAGTGTATGAAGACAAAAAGCTCTTTGTGGCTTACAACTGAAATGCATTAAGGCTTAATTGATAAATCCCAAATTATATAATACTATTATATACCAATTCTACTATAAACTCCATAGTGATTAGTACGCATCTCAATGATTTTAGGAGTCACAAAAGCGATTAGGTAATGTTGCTGGATTTCGTGCAATTAGGAAATTTGACTCTAAAGTTTTTATATCATTACTTTTTTCATACGACGAATATGTATTTCCTTACGGATATTTATAGTGATTAAAAATTTTATATTCTAGTAAATTAATGAATTTAAAATAACATTATAATGCACATGTATTTTATCTTAGTGAAAAGACGTCAACTCTTTTCTTTCACTGAGGTGAGTCATGGAATGAAGGAGGTAAGGAACCTTTTGTTTAGAATATGAATGGATGCTGTGAAATTTTATCGAACAAGAATGGAAAATACTCACGTACAATCGCACATGCACATATATACGGCGTTACTTTTTACATATACGTCACATACTCGAACATACATGTATATTAAATACACACATGTACACTTACAATATACACATATCCACACATACACAAATAGCCAACATATGCACACATCCACTTGGGCACATAAGCAGCATACACATACTTACATATATGCACACACAAACATACACACACATATAGGTAACTGTTTGTTGTTTATCTCAGTTGTATGGGTGTATATTGATTTGTGAAGTGAAATGTATGCACTGCACGACAGATACATATTTATTTGAACCATTATTTTGAACATTCGTCCCTCTTACCCACCTCCCCCCGAGAAAAAAAAACAAATGTTTTATATTACAAGTCATTAGCTCAAGCCACCAAGCTGCCAATTGTTTTTCAAATATTCAGCACTTACATACATTTGAAAATTGTATTGCTCAGTTCCAACTATGAAATATTTGCGATGATAACAAAAGAGAAAAGCAAACAAAATCAGACATTTTATACAAGTAAATGCTTATTAAAATGTTACGTAGTGATTTACAAAGTTCGGTTGGCAAGCTCGACATTTAAGAATGAAAAGAACCCGTTAGACGAATACCACATCCTAATAGTCACCTATGGAGCTGAAACATGGATCAGCTATCAAACTAAGAAGCACGTAACGTGCACAAAGAAGGATCATGCTCAATTGATTGGAAAAATCAAAAGACAGCATAGTATATTAGAGGAAAACAGGAGTCAAGGACATCATGAAAATCTTTAGAAAACACAAATGTCAGACAACTGCTGGGCATTACGACTCACAACATAAATCCACAGAGATCATATGCAAAACTGTGGCCAGTAAAAAAAGATGGTGTGAAAATTTCAGACGAATTCAGATAATTCAGGCCCGTCAACGCCCCCGATTGAGAGTTCTGGCTGATCTTTGGGTAAGGGTGATGAAGGGTTGATGATGATGATACGAATAATGCGAAGATATCGTGTAGTAATTTAGGAACTTCATTTTAATCAATTAATATTCAATTTTATTTCATTAGATTTGATCGATGATTTTTCCAAATGTAGAGTTCAACAATTGGTAACATTCTGTCAAGAAAGAATTACAAAATCACCAGATTGTTACAGGAGATTTGAACATTCCATTTCGCTCGCAACCAGGCCAGTCAGGTCGGATTTAGTATTTTGTT